>JAPQRP010000010.1:28637183-28650742 GCA_037367295.1 Apogon hyalosoma
AAGACAATGACTTCAGTCTGGTCTGAGTTTAGTTGGAGAAAGTTGTTTTGCATCCACACAGTGATCTGTTGGAGGGTGAGGGTTAGGGTTAGACAGTGATCTGTTGGAGGCAGTGACAGAGTGAGTCCATTGATACTTATACAAACTAATGCCCCCTGACAGTGTCCCAATGCCCCCGTTGAGAAACACTGATCGACATGATCAATGAATTAAATACAAGAAAATACAGGAATTACACTGAACTAATACAGAGGTCAGGGGTCAGGGTCAGAGGTCATGGGTCTGTATATGAACCTGGACTGGGCCTTTAAAGGTATTTCAACGTGCTCTGTGTGGTTGAATGTTGTTTTGTGCCTAAACCAGGTTGAACCTGCTTGGACTCCAGCTCTGGTCCATGTTTAGGATTTTGATCTGTCATGTTTCTGAGTCGTCTGCTGTAGATGAGGAGGTATTTTCTGTTGAATCTGCTGATGAACATGGGCTGTTTTCTCTGTTTCCTGGTGAGTTTTAACACCTTTAAATGATGCCCGATAAAACACTGTGAGTTCAGACAAGGAGAAGTAGAGGAAGGAAAAGCATAGATGTATCCACTAGATGTCGCGTTCAGCCTCTCAGCATGCATTCATGGAGCCGCCATCTTGGTCCAGGGTAGCGCTCCTTTTAAATGAATGTCAGTGGGTGGCGGGGCCACGGTGTATACAGAATGAAATCACCATAGATCGGCAAATTTGAGAAGCGATGTTTTATGTCTTCATTTGTTCCAAATGTCATGCTTGTATTTACGACCAAGCTGCGAGTAAAATGATAGAGAAAAGCATTTTTTGTCTATATAGTCTACTTTATGTTGAAAATGTAATGTGCATATTGGCATTGAAGGAACTCTCCAGTAGGTTAAAGACCCTGCCTCTGTGCTGCAGCTGTATATGTGGTATAGTTGGTTCCTTATTTATAGTTCTGTACAAACCCATACCAGATGCCTGTGTGGATGGACCTGACTAGATTTCTATCTCCAAACTTATACAAACAGGCTGTTGGCAGGTTATATTACTGGCACGTGGATGAATCTGTGATATAATTGTAAAAACATAAAGAAGAATGATAACCTGGGCAAATGAGAACCTACACAGACTTCTCAAATTTGCGGCTCTATCATGATTTAATTCTGCACACACCTTGGCCCCACCCCCAACTGACATTCATTCATTTAAAAGGAGCGCTAGCCTGTCCTAAGATGGCAGCACCATGGACACATTCCTATAGAGCGCAGTTACCAATGCCACATTGAGTGGATATATCTAAGGGGAAGAAGGAGAAGACTCATGAACCCAACAGACCCAGATTATTGAGTTTAGTCTGAGTTAATTTTGAGTTTAGTTCAGTTTAGTTTAGTTTAGTTTGTGAAATTCAACGTCATGTGGAAGTGTGTCCATCAGTACCTCTGTGAATGTATGTATGTAAAGGACCAGAACCATCCAAAGGTCGGACTGAGCTTTTATTTGTTTCAGAACCGGTTCCTAAATGTTAGTGTCAGTGACCTGGTTCCGTCAGCCTGGGTTCTAGACTTTGATCGGGACAGATCAGCTGAAATGATGATGATGAAGGGGTTAAAGTTTCAGATGAAAACCCTTCATTGTTTAAATGAATGTTTGTTGATGTCAAAGGGACACGTTTGAGTTCTAATACTGATGGAACATGTTGACGTTCTTCACTTTTCTTTGTGCATTTTGTTTTTAGAACTCTTTAAGGTTTGGAGTGAAATGTTTGTGCAGAAACTTTTCCATTTCAGTTTCTGTTCACGTTTCAACAAACTGAAACATCAGAAGATGAACCGTCAAGACAAAAAAAGGCCAAATTCACAGGATTGAAAACAGATGAAGAATTAGTTTGTTTGGATTTGAATCGTCTGAATGTAAGTTATGATATGCATTCATCCTGTTGGAGCTCATATATATTTAGATATATATATATATATATATGTGTGTGTGTGTGTGTGTGCGTGTGTGCGCGCATGTGTGTACAGTATGTTGATTTAACTTTGGGATGGGACTTATTATTATTATTATTATTATTATTATTATTACTACTACTACAGTGTGAATGCAACAGTCACATAGTCATTCTACCTTTTGTAAAAAACTATATTAGAAAAAAACAAGAGTTGAGTTTATTTTGATTAAAGAGGAAAATCAACTTCTGTTCAGGGACTGAACGTGTTTGATTCTACAGAACAAACTGTCAATAAAAGAAATCCTTCAGTCTGACCTGTGGCCTTTATTCAGCACATGAACAATGAACACAAGCTCACGTTTTTACTTTATCAGTAGAACTATTCAATCAGAACTATTCAATAAGTAAATCTATACAATCAGTAGGAGAACTATTCAAGCAGTAGAACTATTCAGTCAGTAGAACTATAGTGGAGTAGAAAGCACAGATAAGTGATACAAAATATAACGGAGTAAAATCAAAAGTATGCATTATAATTTTTACTTTATCATTGTAAGTAAAGTAGAGATATATAAGAATGTACTACAATAATGAAGTACAAATACTTTGTTCCATTCCACCACTGACCATAGAATATCCTAGAGTTCACAGTTGGACTTTTTCACAGTTTGAGTTTTTCTCCAAGTCTTAACTCGGTGATGTTTGGACGTTTTGGACCCGTCACAGACTCACAAATGAAGCCGAGTGCATCCACTTTATCAGATCTCACAAATAAACATGAATTTATTCATTCATCCTCTCAACCACTGTATCCTGGGGGGGGGGCTATCCCAGCTAGGTTTGCGGAGAAGGCGGGGTTCACCGTGGTGATCTGTATGTATCCACAGATCCATGAATAGATATTTATGACTTCAGGCCCTCACTGGAAGTGGAACACCATGCCCCCTAGTGGTCAGGATGATGCCATGACATGGTTTTACAGTAAACTGAATGGTCCAAAGCAGAGCCTTCAGTATAAGAGTTACAACACTTGCATACACTCCCTTTGTAAAAAAAAATGATGGACAAAATATGGACACTCTTCTGAGTCAACCCAGTCTCATATCAAAATGTGAAATAGCTACATTTGTCCACAGTATGAAACATCAGTCTCACAATCAGGACCTGAAAATTGTAAAATGTTCACGTTTTTTTATCCTATTATTTTTCATTGACCTGTGTATGAGTCACCAGGTCACAGAAGCCCTGGTTTTCCCTTCAACGGACTTAGAAACATAACGACATGGACGTGAAGGGATTCATTTCCATCCCCAAACATAGACAAACCAGGTCAAAGCCAACACTCAGCTTTTAGATGCAGATACTGAATCAGTACTGAAATCAGCAACAAGATAAGACACTCTGGTCTGAGTCCGGATTGAGTCTGGGTGGAAAACCCACCGATGGACGGACAACAGCACCAGATGGAAACTTCCATACGTGCTTGGAACCAGGGGCATTTCTAATCCGTCTAAACGGAATCCCAGCACCCAAAAACTAAAAACTAATATCCAAAAACTGTGATGACATTTTACCAGTTAGCAGCAGATGGGACTTCTCTGCTCAGTGACACCGAATCCAAAATATGACAATATAACACAGAGATGGAGCTCATGTTGTCCAATCCAATACTATTGTAGATATTCCTAATTCTGTAGCATTAAACTGAAGTCAGTTGCTCTTACACAGGTTGATATTGGGAGCACTGAGCCACATATGGATCCAACTATGATACTGGAAACACACAGGATGGAAGAGGATTCTCAGTGGATCATGTTCATTCTTCCAGTTTCCCTTTAATAACACACTTAGTAACAAGTAAACACATTATTAGAAAGTACTTATCTTAGTTCATTTGACACAGTTGTGACTAATATTAGATTAAAAATGCAGTTCCATGGGTCAACTCCACCTGGAACTACTCATAATTAAATTTTGACTTTATGTAAGTCTAATACATATGTGTGATGTATTATTTACAGAGGTGTCAAGTAACAAAGTACAAATACTTGTTACCTCACCTAAGTATTAATTTTGGTTATATATACTTTACTGGAGTAATTGTTTTTCAGCCGACTTTTTACTTCTACTCCTTACATTTTAAAATAGACTCATTACTCCTATTTCATTTGGACTTGTTTTTATTCTGTCATCATTCAGATAAAATAAGACAGAATAATAAGAGGTGCTTGAGGAGGACGGAGGTGTTTGGGGACAGATGGTGGATGGCATTGAAGAAGTGGAACGTGATGGTCTGCAGAACCAACCCCCTCCTCAAATGACCCTTGAGGGGTTTGGAACCGGACCGAGAGCTCCCACAATCCTCAGGGCCATGTGCAGATGGATGATGGGCTGAAACTCAGCGCCGACATCAGCATCGACCAGCGATCGACAGCTGTGGCTTTGAAGATTATTATTAAGAGGTTTGTTCTATCAAATATGTTCTATCAGAACAAACATGTGTTCTATGGTCTATCAGAACAAATGTGTTCTATGTTCTATCAGAACAAACGTGTTCTATCAGAACAGAATAAACAATTGTTAAATGTTCAATCAGAACAAACGTGTTCTGTGTTCTATCAGAAAAAAGATCTGTTCTATTGTTCTATCAGAACAAACATCAGCACCAAGCTGTACTCCAAGCAGTTTTCACATTATTTTCATGTGTTTATTACAGTTTGAGTTGAAATTTAATCAGGTGTAAATTACATTTCAGTTGAAATGAACATCAGTCGACTTCATCTGAGGGTAAAATCATTTCCCACTCAACCACAGAAACAGTGTTTTATTACTGTTAACCCTCAGGGGTCTGAACATTATTGAACCATTATAATTTCACTTTGGCATAATATATAAACATAAAGGGGCAAAAAAAATGAAATCCTATTTGAAAATTATATGATTTATACAAAAATAACACATGCTTAAGAAAGATTTTCACAGACTATAAAAGTCTGAAACGTATGTATTGTATGAAACATTGTTTTCATATTTTACTATCAGCCTGTTTCACCGTATACTACAATTACACATTTTTATATCATACTATACTATGACACATTATCCGTTTCAAAGTGTTCATTGAGATGGAACGTCCATGGTTCCAGGTGAACAGTGAACATAAATAAGATAGAAAGTCTCCTCAAAACTGTGACTGAGGTGACGAGCAGATACCGATGATCAGGTGAATGTAGAAACACAGTGATGAGTTTGTAATGACTGTCAGAGATAAACACTGTCCAACAGGTGAAGACGATGGGCAGGTGCATCACAGAAAGTCTGTCTCCATCAGGGACGTGCACAGGATTATAGAGGGGTAGGGGCTCCAAGTCAGAAAAGGGCCCTATGTGTGCACACGTCTGGTCTCCATAGTCCAATACACCAACAAATGTGGAGTCCACCAATGTACGCTTGACATTAAAAGAGAAACACGTCTGATCTCTAGTCTATTCTCTGTTCCAGGGGTATTCAGATCTGGTCCTCGAGGGCCAGTATCCTGCATGTTTTAGATTTTTCCCTCTTCCAGCACACCTGGAAGCCATTACACCGTTCTCAGACTTCTGCAGAGCATGATGATGAGCACATCATTAATTGAACCAGGTGTGCTGGAAGAGGGAAATATCTAAATGGTAAATGGACTGCACTCATAGATTCTATAAACCTTCATGGTGCCCTAAGCGCTTTATAAGACCTCACATTCACCCATTCACACACACACACACACACTCATACACCAGTAGGCAGCTGCCGCCATGCAAGGCACTGCCAGACCTACTGGGACCAATTTAGAGTTCGGTGTCTTGCCCAAGGACACTTCGAAATGTGGACAGTCGGAGCCAGGATTTGAACTGCTGACCCTTTGGTCATTGGACAACCCACTCTACCAACTGAGCCACTAAATATGCAAACATGCAGGATACCAGCCCTCGAGGACCGGATTTGAATACCCCTGCTCTATTCTATTCTACAATAAAATCCTAATATCAGCTTCAACTTTTTGACCACATACAGAATATGCTCCTTAAGGGAATTTTCACACTGTGTACCCGAATCCATATCTAAGTATGTTTGACCCCAAAGTCCCCTTAATTTTATCAGTGTGAATACAAATGTTCCGTGTACGAGTTCCATACCTGAGTCCAGCGGAGAAGGTAGTGCTGGGTACGGACTGCGTGGACTCCAGTATGGTAAGTTGCAGTGTGAAAGCGATCCATGCCCGAGAACAGACGTGACCTAATCACCATGTGACCATAGACAGTGCTCCTGTTGTCTCCTGAAAAAGCCTCGGCTCTACGGAGTCGCCTTATCGACCGAACCACTCTGTGATACATCAGGAACAACGAAGATCGCTCTTCTTCTCTTTGCCTCAAACAGGCTAACAGAAAAGTATTGCCTGTCTTGCTGCAATTGTGGACAAATGAACAGAACAGTCACTTGGTTGATGATGTAAGGATTTGTCTTTTTCTGACTTCCACATTTGTTGGATAGTGACAGAATTCCTTCCACATCCCCACTTACTGTTTTGGCCCTGTAACACCCACTTGTACTCGGGCAAAGGCTGCAGCACGTGCTTGTGAACGCAACATCTGCGGGAAACATGTGAGCGTATCCAGGTACGGCACGGATCCAGATACCCAGTGTGAAAACGCCCTAAAAGACAAGTGGTCATCAATTAGGAACTTTAGATATTTAAAAGAACAAACCAACTACTGGTTGACCAGTCTTTGTTGCCATAACTCCTGATTGAGTTGATCTTATTGTGTTTGAGGCTGTGAAAAACAGGACTTTTGGATTTTCTGCATTTAGAACAACTTGTGGTTTGGGGTCTTGTTGTTTAACGTGTTAAGGTTTGGGTTTAGGATTAGGGTCTAGGGTCTTGTGGTCTAGGGTTCTCGTTTAGAGTCTTGTGGTCTAGAGTCTTGTTTAGGGTGTTGTGGTCTAGGGTCCTATGTTATGTACAGTGTTGTGCTTCCAGGATGCAACCAGCTCACAGCGGAAGACACTGGGGGGGGTTAGGGGTTGATTTTGGAATGTGACAGTGGTGACATTTTCAGGTTATATTTAACTGCTGTCGGACCTGAATCATCAGGATGTAGATGACATGAGTCTTGTGTGTGTGGTTGTGTGTTTGTGTTTATGTATGTGTTTATGTGTTAGTCCAGTGTGTGTGCGTGTGTGTGTGTGTGTGTGTGTGTGTGTGTGTGTGTGTGTGTGTGTCGTTGCTGTGTTTGCTTATGAGCTGCCGTTGCCTTTAGCAGTGGAGAAACACAAACATCTTTTATGTTTGGTTAAATTTTCATGACAGTTGTAAAACATTGGAACCAAATGATGAGTGAATGTGACAGAACAACCACGTGAACGGAAACATTCCATGAATGAAACAGTTAAACAAACACCAGGGAAACAATCGACCCTAACCCTAACAACCCTGACCAAGCCTAACCCTACCACCCCTAACTACCCTAAACAAGAAATAAAACTGAAACTGGTTTGACTTGAATGAAATGTATGAACCAGGACAATGTCCTCTTCCTCTTCCTCCTCCACCTCCTCCTGCCAGGTCATGTCCTTGTCTCCTGATGTGAAACCAGTCGCCTCGGCATCATCACTGTCAGACCTGAGTCTGAGTCACACACAGATCAGTCCTGGGTCGGTCCTTAAAAGGAACCTTGACTACTAAGACACGTTTACCTTAAAACATTTACTTTGTCCATATTAATAACATTAGGTCAAAAAAACATTCCTAATATTTTCTTATTTATATATTTTTTCCCGTTCATTCGTACGCTTCCATTGTTGTTTACATCACAATGCGTTCTGGGTAGCGACGTCAAATGGTTGTTGTAGTCCAGCTGAAAACAAGCTCACAGCTCGGCAGTGGAATGAACTGGTCTGTTCAGCCTTTCCAGTTTGAACCTGAGCAAACACAGACACAAAATGAAAGTGAAGAAAAGACCAACCAACATTTAGAAGAAAAGGAAGACGAAGGAAGATGTGAGGTGGCGACAGTGGGACAGTGGGCTTACCGATGCCAACAGAGATAGAGAGCGTTTGTTACAAAGAGTTCAACTTTATGTCAACCGCTGTCCAAGGTACTTATCCACGTAAAACTGACCATATCAGCACCCTATAACTGTCCTGCTAACATTTATAAACACATATTACGGCACTGCATTACATTACATTACAACACTGTCCACTCTGCCACTTCATGTAATATTATTTTTCTTTCCTTGTCTAACTGTACCTTATTGTTGGATCTTCATTTTTATTCTCTTTAATTTATTTATTATTTATCTATATTTTGTCTGTATATGTTTAATTGTATTTATTCTTGTAGTTTTTATGTCCTCTTATTATTAGTTTATGGTTATTATGACTTGGAATATCTGATGTTTTGTATTTTCTTGTTATATTCTATTTTTTGTATGTTCTACCGATGAATAATAGATAAATTCTTGAGGAAAAAAAAAAACAATACTGTCCACTCACAGATTTTGTAGTCGTTCCACTTTCCAGGTGAGCTGTCCGTGTCCTTATCTGTGTCCAGTGGGTATTTGTCCACGTCCACCTCCAATACTTGTGCACATCAGTTCAGCGTCTCCCGTCTTTGGCGTTTCCTCTCATGGTTTACACTCTCCAGTCATGGTTGTTTCGGCTCCTTATGAGTAAAAGTGGTTGGCACTGCATTTGGTTTTAGCCGCCTTTTATAGTCCGAAGCACCAATGAGCTCTTAATCCAGCCGTGGACGGTGACAGTCCTCCAAAGTGTCCAGGCTGAAATGACGGAACACAGCTGCAGGTCCTTGGGCAGTCGGACTCTTCCACACACATTTTCCCATTGTTTTCTAATTTTCTTTTCTTGTTCAAAGCTGTGGATACATACATCGGTTTCCTTGTTGCCTTTAGACTGGAAGTTACAACCAAAAGCCACACAGTGAGGCATTTTGTGATTGTTTTTCTCCGCAAATAAAGTTGAGCAGTTGAACACCAGCTTCGTCTTGACTCAAGGACAACCTTTTGACGTCACTGTCCCAGAATGCAATGCACGCGCAAAATAATGGCATTTCCCATTAATAGATTTATGTTGTAAACGATGAGGGTTTTTTTTTTTTTTTTAAATAACACACATATTCATGTACTTTTAACAATTTTAGTTAGTAGCTGAGTTCAGTCTTAGTATTTTAAAACCTATTTGTCTTTATGGTCGGGGTTCCCTTTAACCTGATGTGGGTTCATTCCACTGAACATAACACATCAGCCCAGACCGAAACAAAAGACTCACATATGATGGATCTCCAACCTCTGGACAAACCAAAACCTGCTCCAGATCCTCTATGATGGCCCCACATTCTGCAGCCGGAGAATCCGGTCCAGACGGAGGTTATCAGGTCACAATCCCAGAGACAAGGAGTCAAGGATGGAGGAGTTGAAGATCAAGGAGGAATAAAGTAACCTGGATAGTGGTTGTGACTGTGCACCCCCTAGTGATAGAAATGAGTTACTGTCACCATTGAACCTAACGACCTGTTACCGTAACAACTGACATTAAGATCAAATCCAATAAACTGATTCTATGATGGGTTAACCTTCATTAACACAGTCAAAGGCTCATTGACCATCAGTGGAATAAGTTGTTTACACCTATGATACCTAACCCTAACCCCATAATACATGAAGGGGTTTTCTCCATGGTGCCTGTAAAATGTGCTCATGTGTCTTTATAGTCAGTGACTTTTGTTAATGACGGTAGGTTTTAAAGATAATCCTGTCATTAATAGACGCTGGGACAGATTTACTGTATATTAAACATGTGTTCATGTCAGACCTGGAGTCGACTGGTCATTATCTGATGGATGCAGTAGTGTGTACTATATGATGTGTACTTTATACACATTAAACCTGCATCTGTCGCTGTTTGTGTGTTTTATGACTTCCATCTCCTGTGGTTTTATCTTAATGTGTTTATGGCTGATTCTAATGGTCAATGAGAGGTGGAAGAAACACCAAAGACTAAAACAGAAACAGCAGAAAAAGGACAAATATGACAGACATGGTCTGATGTGGTCGTTATCTGGTCATTAGATATGACCCATCTGGATGTTCAGAGGCTCTGTGGTTACCATGGCAACACCGTCATCTTCTACAACATTGATTCACCCGTAAAACCCATGGAGTTGGATCATTGAGCCCGTTTACAGTCACACCAACACTCCAATCATTATTTGATTTCTGGAGTTATCAGATTATTATTGCTCACGTAAACAGGATAATCTAAGCGCCTTTATCTGATAATGGCAGTTATCTGATTATGAGAAATTGGATTAACACACCTAGATTTCTCCCCAATACTTCGGTGTCGTCCTGCAATGTATACCGGTTAATCTGATTTATTTTGTTCTTTTACGTACATACTCCGAAAGAAATCCGATAATGGACTGGAGCATCTAAACCAGGGTTTTTCGATTATCACATTTCAGAAGTGCATGTAAATGCGTTAGATCTGATTATTACAATTATCCGATTACTCCCAGATATCAGACTTTTATGGTCATGTAAACAGGTTCAATGACAGTGGATGGACACACTGGGTTATGTTTAGTTAACTCTTTATCGCGCAAGTGACCATTTTTAGTCATTTCCTCCAACATTAAATATGGGTCCAATCCTGTGCCTCATGTTGGTTTTTATAAAACTATACAATGATTCAGACAAATTTGATAGACATGTTGTAGCTGTAAATTGTGAATATTAGTGATTTTGGTCCGTTTATGATCTTATAACAGCTGTTTTATTGCATGTGTTTACTTTTTACCAAGTACTGCAATGTTTTACAGCAAGAGGAGGAAGACTGTTGTCACGGCAACCGACGAAGAGGTAGATGATGATGTCCAATAACAGACTAAGGTTGAAATGTTGAATTTCACAGTATTTCAATTAGTGTCCTATTAAGGGTTAATGATAGATTTGGCTGAAGAAGTCCCTTTTTCTTCAGTTTTCTCTGTTTTGACATAATAACCTTTGAATTTACTGAGAGCTTTAATGAACATCCACATAATCAGTGAATTACACATAGGAATAAAAATGATTTACACATTTATCACAGAGGAATATGTTACCACCAACAGTTCAGGGTGTTTAAGGGTTCAAGTGTTTTATATATTATTGTCAGTTTGTCTCTGATGTTTTCAATGTGGCTTCTGTTATTTTTTGTATATTTCTTATATTTCATATCGTATTCGTGCAAAATGTTAGATTTAATGCATATGTAGTTTTAAGTAGTTGCAGATTCCCTGTGATGTAAAGTACTGAGCGTCTTCCACTCACATCCATCTATGAACATAAACAGAGAGTTAGGGTTTGATAGATTCAGAGTTTGATAGGGTTATGATTTGATAGTGTTAGGGTTTGATAGAGTTATGGTTTGATAGGGTTAGGATTTGATAGGGTTAGGATTTGATAGAGTTATGGTTTGATAGGGTTAGGGTTAGATCAACTTCTACCACATGTATGTGATGGGCTTGTATCTTCTGAATCGCTGCCTTCTCTCTGTATCGTCAGTTTATCGTGCGCTACATTGAACGACATGAACATGACTTCATTATTAATGAAAAGTTCAACAGCATTAAGGCTGATTTATGACCCCACCTGTGTCACTAATGACCCCCCCTTCACACCGCTCAGCGCTCTTACAGGAAGCCATTATGGTCATAATCACAGCAAACAGCAGGTCATGTGTTTTCACATGAGCGTCTGGGTCTGTTCTTAGGATTATAGATGGAGCTCATTATTCAAATGCACAGTCAAAGGGCAAAGGTACAGACAAATCCTCCAGTTTTCCATCAATACTGACTCATAAGGTACAAGTTCTCTGCTGGACTATTTGCTAATCAAATAAAGACATATTGATTGGTATTTGACGTTTTCCATTCCATGCTTTTTCCTTTTATCATCAGTCAACATTCTTTAGAGTTTAGTTCAGTGACACAGTAAATGTTAAGATGAGAAAAAAAACACCTTGAAATGCACTGTGTGGAACAGAAATGGTCATTTCATTTGGCAACAAAAGCAGCAGAGACAAGGTTTTTATGAATTACACATTATAGGCCAACAGAAGTATTGCTCCTCTGTAGCTCTGGTAAAAACCAAGGGGGGGGACAAACCAACCATCCAAACAACCAACCAACCAACTACAAATCAACCTACCACCAATCAACCAACTGAACAACCACCAACCCACCACAAACCACCAATCAATCAACCAACCACCAACATACTCCCAACCTACTACCAACCAACCAGGTTGGTTTTCCTACCTGTCTTTTCTCTCTGTGATTGCTTGTTGTATGTTGCTGCTGTTAACTGTGAAATTTCCCCATGGTGGGGTAAATAAAGTCTTATCTTAAAGTAACTGTTAGTACCAATAATATAAATCTCTACCATCTATGGAACTGTAAATAAACACTATCACAAATTTAAGGATAAATGAATAATGATGATGGAGGAGGAGAGAAGAAGAGGAGGGAGGAGGACAGACAGGAGGAGGAGCAGGACCTCCACCTCCATCTTCATTTCTCCACAGACATAAATTCCAGTCAAAGCCCACCTCCAGCTGCTGGAGCCAATCAGAGGCCGAGGCATGAAATGAATGAAATCTGCAGTTCTGGACGTATGAGATGAACTGAATATTCTGAACAGATTCAGCTCTCTCATCCTGAACAGAAATATGGAAATAGTTTATTCCAGTGACACAGTTCCTGCCGTTCCAGTGCTGTCTGCTTCAGATGACTTCAGTGATCCACCAGGACCTGGACTTTTACAGCTGAAGGTTATCAATAAGCTCAGTTCTGTTAAAACCAATGGATGAAAGAGTCTCACATTCTTTTATCATTAACTGAAAACAACCGGATCACAAACATCAACACAAGGCGCCATGATGACATCAGCTTTAAAGACACAGGTCACATGGGAAAACCATCAGTCCATCCATTTAGGACTGAACCTGCATCGACCACCAGGGGGAAGTAGAGAACAAACATCTGAACCATGAAGACCAACAGAATGGAGGTGGATTAGTTTCATTCATGATTTATTAACATAACTGGAGTCTGTGATTAAAGACAATCTGATGTTTGGGGTGCAGATAAACTCAACTTCTGACAGAGTCATAACTATGACAGATACATATTAAAGATACATAATAGATATAAATATTAATCATAAACGTTAGTCATAAGTATTACAGATACATATTACATATAAATATTAATAATAAATATTGATTATAAATATTAGTCATAAGTATTAGAGATAAATATTACAGATAAATATTAGAGTTCAATATTAATCAGAAATATTAGTCATAAATATAACAGATAAACCTTTTTGCAGGTTGAGTTTTATACGTGGTCATGTTTCTGTCACTCACAGCTTTTGTCGGTGAGAACACTGAAAACAGTTGGACTAAATTAGAAACAATGTGATGAACAATAACGACAACAACAAAAGATGAGAGTAAACAGTGACTAAGCAGCCGTGACCCTTTGGAGAACACAAACCTGTCCTGATGGCTGG
>JAPQRP010000010.1:28651747-28672627 GCA_037367295.1 Apogon hyalosoma
AAACCCCCCCCCCCCCCCCCCCACACACACACACACACACACTCACACACCACCACCAACATTCACACACATACACATGCAAATGAGTCCAATCCACCCCTTGACTCTACACACTTTCAGACGAAAGTCAAATACCCAGCGAAACGCTCCAACAACCCTGCAAGAAAGAAATTCACAGAGACCCTGTTGGCAGACCGTACTAAAAGTGGGAATACATCCAATCTCATCTTCCACATCGACCATCCCCAAGCATGGCACACTGCTATTAAAGAACACTTCCCCTGTGTTCTTAACAGTGACTTCAGTGGAGGATGCCCCCCACACACACACACACACACACACACACACACACACACAGACCAACAGGACATCCCACCCCCCATAGAGAAACCAGACGCTCAGCCCTCCACCACAGAGCTCCACTCACTGGATGAGCCAAATGGAGCTCAGACAAGTGGAGATGGAGCACACACTCATCACACTCCAGTCCGGGCAGACGACAACAACCCCCCCACCCATTATCCAAACCCAACGACACAGAGGAAGAGAGAGACTCATCTGCTCTGTGGGCTGGATTAAAAAGACTCAAAGACAAAGAGGAGTCTTTAAAGAGGGAAACTAGCCAGCTCTAGGCCGAGGTCAAACAACCCAAGGAAGAGGTGCAAAAGCTCCAAGAAAAGGTGAAAAAGCTGACGGGGAACTACCTGAAGGGGCACCGTCCACCCCCCCACACACAAGAGATTGCTGAACAAGACACCCAGAAGAAGGCCCCAGCCAATCAACAACACCAACAAGCCAGGAAGCACAAGAGTCCCTCCCTCTGATGACAACCACCTCCACACCTACAAACAGCAACAAAACCCATCACAGAACCCACAAATTGTTCTCCTCATGGACTCAAACAGGAGATACGTATGTTGAAGAGAAGAGACTTTTTCCAAAACACAGTGTGAAAAAACTCAAGTGCCAGAATACCAACCACTGACGGAGGAGCACCTGGGGTCCCCCATCCACGTCATCACCCACACCGGCACAAACGACCTGAGATCGCAGGAGGAAGAGGTTGCTCAGCCCATAGACAAAGCCTCGTCAACATTCCCAAACGCAGCGGTAGTCATGTTCATCCTGCTACCAAGATGGGACTTCCACCCTGCCCTCATACAGAGGGTAAATGCACACATTCCCTAGGGAGTGTGCATTTAAACCAAATGTGTACCTGGAACCTCACCTAACTCTGGACCTGCACAGTCTGTAAGGCCAGGTACACATCTTCAAGGCAGCAGTCCAGACCTTGGCCAGGATGCTGAAGGACACTGCACTGAACCACAGACCAAGCACATCCCGCACCAAACACCAGACGACACCTAGCTCCACCCATAACACATGCCCCTGCTGCACCAAGAAGACCTGCTCCACCCAGAGGGCTCCTGACTGCACAAAGGAGACCCACATCACCTGGAAGACATCACGCTACATCCAAGGCCAGACCCATCCCCCTCCTGCCAACCCCACACCACAAAAACACACAGGCCACAAGCACAGCAAGCCCCAGCCCAGCACCCAGTAGAGCCCCACCCTGTGAACTGAGTAGACACCAGATGTTGAGTGAGCTCTACACAATCATGGTCCAGGCCTAAACCCTCTAGAACTAAATCCCCCAAACAAATAGAACACAATTCTGTCACTGTTACAGCCTCTAGTGGGCGTCGGCGGTATTACAGCCTCTAGTGGGTGTCAGCGGTAACTGCTGGGACCCCATGTCTTATGTCATATCCCTTAAGACAGTCATTCTTAAAACCTTCCATCTCGGTGTCATCCCTCAGAAACTCTCTGATTGGTTAAAAACAGACTCCACTCAGCACATTCACATAATATTAAATAAAGTCCACATCCTTATCCTGGTTAAGACGTGGTTTTACCGATCAGATCTAAACTGTAGAACAACTAAAAAAGTGACACATTAGCACCACTGAACCGAGTAGAAACCAACCCTGTGAACTTTACACAGGAATTTAAGGAGCAGAGGTCAGAGGTTAAGGCTGATCTTCACATGCTCATTTAGACACTGAACTGAATCACATAAAATTTACCATCTATGATCAACAGATGATCAGTCAATTCCATTTTGTTCAACCTGCTGCACATGATTGAAGTGTCTTTTAAAGGTAATCTATGCGTTTTTCCACAGTTGGATGAAGGCTTTGTGTGATCTCATCCTTGTTTTCAATGCATCATGAGCTGGTTGATTAAAACAGAAAAGAGGTTTTTCAGACGCACAATTTAGAATCTGCATTAACTTGAGAACTGTGACTCACCACGGAATAAAGAGAAGGTGTGTTCTTTAAAAACACCATCCAAACCATTGTCACTGAACGAGAACTTACACTCAACGCACAAACGTAACATCTTCCCCCACATCGAGATGAGTTTGTGGGTCTTTCCTGAAACCATGGTGAAATGTGGGGCAGGAGTCGATGATGATTAAAGGACTGAACTATAAAAAGAACAGAGTCATGGCTCCAAGCAGAGAATCTGAAACATCTGTGAAACATCTGTGACGTGTGACGACCCACAGTCAAAGTTCAGAAGGGAAATGAAGATAACGACAATGAATCAACGAGACACACAAAGGTCACAGAGAAGATCTTCTATTTTAGAGTCAGCTGAGTGTCACAGACGACTAATCAGGTTCTAAAGGTTTGACTCATGAACGTCAGGAGGAAACATGAGGAAACAGGAACCACATCAACGAGAATAGAGAAGGAAAGAGCCTTTACCTGGTCTGGAGGAATGGACGCACATGTCCGTCCATCTGAGGAGACAACCGTCCATCTGAGGAGATGAAGGACGTTGTGTTTCAGTAAATGTTAAATTCATCAGAGGAGAAAAGAGGATCTCTATAATAAAACAGATAAATTTAAGATGAAGAGCAGCAGCTCACACCAGTATGTTTGATGCAGGTTTTAGAGCAGGAAACTCCACCCACAAGGTGATCCAAGACCTCCAACACTCAACCAGACCATCAGAAACAGAACACATGGTTTATACAATAAACCAAGTTAATATGATGTAAATAAAAATGTCTGCATTTTTCATAAGAGATTTTTTCATTTACAAAATGTACCAACATGTGTAAAGTCTCAGCTGTATTTGACAGTTCCAGATGTCTGTTGTCATCCATTTGTAGATGACTGCGCGCTGTCAAGTATAATGTGCAGCTAAACCAGTGTTTGTCAAACTGTGGAGCGGGCCCCCTAGGGGGGTGTGTGAAGGCTCGCCAGGGGGGTCTGGAGATCACTCCTGGGTGGGTTTTTTTTTGGTCATCAGGTTAGACCATGAAGTGGGTGGAACTAATATTTTAGTATTGGAGCACCCTGGACTCATTTTAGGGACGTGCACCAAACCAATCTGCTGCCATGGTGATCTCTCATTAGACTAGACACAGAGTTTAGGTTTGGAGAATGGACAAGGATTGGACTGAAAAAGAAGCACGGGACATGTTTGTGTTTTTGACCAGTTTGTATAGTTTGGACTTCAATGTTCTGAGATGTGCAATGGAAACAGGCTCATTGACCCACTGGTATGGTTCAAATGTTCATCTTTGGTACCAAAATGTGTTAGTTGTTCTAAAAAAAGTAACTTTATTTAATAGTTGCACATAATTGCACATTTCCTATTTTTATTTGGACAAATACTGTCTCAGAGAGAAATCTGGTTGAGTTTATTTGTATTATTCAAACAAAAATCTAAGTTATTTTTAATTTGAACAAAAAATTATTCAAGGAAAAGCAAAAAGTATTGTTACAATAATGATGTTTCTTTCAATAAAAGTTATAATTGCACCACTGTTACAATGTTGTTGGGGTTGAGGGGGAACTGGAGGTTTATCATCCTCCGGGGGGTAGGTAGAAAAAAGACTTAGAACCTCTGGGTTACAGTAACGTGTGTCTGTAGTTTTTCATCCAAGGATCGGGATAAATAAACCTATATTTATTGAGTAGATTTTTTCTCGAGACTGTTTTGTTTAAAACTTATAAAACCAGAGAAGGAGGCGTTCAGTGACTGTGAATATTTAACGCTGTCTTTGTTCTGGTCGTCGGTTAAAGAACGTCATCTAGATGCCGTTTCCTGAACATGTTGAATGATGTGTTGGACGTACAAGTTTAACAGCTGCTGTTGACAGCATTGAAACAGGCTAAAGTTAGACTCATTATCATTCAGGACCACAGCGGACCCCTGATGCAAAGACCCCTGGGAGATTCCACCGCCGAGGACCTGGACTCTGGAACCTGAAACAATACACTTAAACTTTAATGTGTAGAAATAATACATATTTAAACATAATTAACGTTGAAATGGTTGAAATGGCACTTAACTGTAACAGCAATGGGTTTGTGGTCCAAAGTTCATTCAGGGTCAGGGGTCGTCTGACCTGGGACGTCCAGTCATGTGTCCATCAGTTCAATCAGACCTGAAACCATCAGGACAGTGTCTGAAACTCCCTTTCCATGGTGGGGACAGACGTCACAGATAAATGATCAGGAATCTACAGAATCTGTGCCTAAATGATGAAAAACACAAACGTTCTGGACTCGTTGTTCTGGGTCAGAGCCGGGTCAGTATCAGTTCCACAGGTTTAATCATGACATAGATGAAAACTCTGGTAAAATGAAACTATTGTCCTGGTGTTTAAAGTATGACGGGCCCTCGAATGTCCCCCAGATGTCCTAATGAATGTCCCCTGAATGTCCCCCAGATGTCCTCTTGTGAGTTTAGATCTTGTCCTTTGGGTTAAACCCTGTCCTTGCTACATCTTCATCTTTGTGAAGATGTGGACATGCGTTGGACATGCGGGCATCTCGAGTGCGTCACTGGTGTTGGTTTGTGCGCCATCAGCAGGCTCCTCCCTCTGTGATAAGCCCCGCCCCCGTCCTGTGCATCAGTATAAAAGACAGGGATGGGTCTGTTTGAGCCACAGCATCGACAACAGGACGAGGATCAGCATCTTCAGACTGAAACGGCAGCTGCAGGTAGGAACCGAAACATTGAACACACAACCGACCAACAGGAGGGGAATTATTTTAAACATGGGTTTGAGGACGTTTGCCTGTTGTTTCATTTTTACTGTGAAAATAGTGTTTTGTATTTAATGACTGAAGGAGGTGAATTGTATTTCTGTCTTTTCTACATTTTATTCAAATTAAGTTATTAATTGAAACAATTAAACATGTAAATGTAAATTTTTAATGGGAACATAAATATAAAATATAGAAGCAAAGCCTCTGAAAATGACAATAACTTAAACATGTAAAAAAGTGAATTATTACATTTATCACTGATTTATTGTGTTTCTGATCAAATGAAAGATGATAGAATCTGAATGTGTATTATTAAATTAAGTCTTGTTTATTCACAGTAATTTTATTTCATTCTGCAAATATTCAGATCATTGTTCGGACTAAAAGGGCATTAATTGACTCATTTGACTGTTTATTGTATTTGACTATATTGATAATTACTGCTGGAAAAGCCTCATATAACTGGAGCAGAGATAAAGGCAGTAATGTTCGGATTATTGTTCAGACTCAAACAACATTTGCAAACTACATTTACATTATTCTTAATATTTAGTTGGACGTGGTGGTTCTTCTCTGTCTGCAGTGAATTTAATTGAATAGGTACTTTTTATTCTCAGTGGTTTTCAGTCCCTTCGTTCATTCAAACCCATTGAATAATAAATGAACCCTTTGGGCTGAAACAGGAGGATATTTGCATCCAAATAATGAGGATTTACAACTGCCGTCATTCAAACCCATGAAATAGAAATGGAACAAAAAGGACAGGGTTTGAGACACCTGTATTTAAACCAGATTAAACCAGTCAAATCTACTTTAAACGTCTGTATTTAAACCAGATTAAACCACTCAAATAGACCGTAAATGTCTGTTTTTAAACCAGATTAAACCAGTCACATCTACTGTAAATGTCTGTATTTAAACCAGATCAAACCACTAGAATAGACCGTAAATGTCTGGATTTAAACCAGATTAAACCAGTCAAATCTATCGTAAACACCTGTATTTAAACCAGATTAAACCAGTCAGATCTACTGTAAATGTCTGTGTTTAAACCAGATTAAACCAGTCAGATCTTCTGTAAACACCTGTATTTAAACCAGATTAAACCAGTCAAATAGACCGTAAACGTCTATATTTAAACCAGATTAAACCAGTCGGATCTACTGTAAACATCTGCATTTAAACCAGATTAAACCAGTCAAATCTACTGTAAACGTCTATAAACCAGATTAAACCAGTCAGATCTACTGTAAACATCTGCCTTTAAACCAGATTAAAACAGTTGAATAGACCGTAAACGTCTATATTTAAACCAGATTAAACCAGTCGGATCTACTGTAAACATTAAACCAGATTAAACCAGTTGGATCTACGGTAAACATCTGCCTTTAAACCAGATTAAACCAGTTGAATAGACCGTAAACGTCTATATTTAAACCAGATTAAACCAGTCGGATCTACTGTAAACGTCTATATTTAAACCAGATTAAACCAATCGGATCTACTGTAAACGTCTATATTTAAACCAGATTAAACCAGTCGAATAGACCGTAAACGTCTAAATGTAAACCAGATTAAACCAGTCGGATCTACTGTAAACGTCTATATTTAAACCAGATTAAACCAATCGGATCTACTGTAAACGTCTATATTTAAACCAGATTAAACCAGTCGAATAGACCGTAAACGTCTAAATGTAAACCAGATTAAACCAGTCAGATCTACTGTAAACATATATATTTAAACCAGATTAAACCAGTCGAATAGACCGTAAACGTCTAAATTTAAACCAGAGTAAACCAGTTGGATCTACTGTAAACATCTCTATTTAAACCAGATTAAACGAGTCGGATCTACTGTAAACGTCTATGTTTAAACGAGAATAAACCAGTCATATCTACTGTAAAGGTCTATATTTAAATCAGATTAAACCAGTTTAACTGTGACTTCTTCTCTCCATCAGACATGAACATTGGATTCTGTGCGTTTATCTTGTTGGCGACGACGACCAGTGGGTGGAGTCTGTCCTCACAGTCAGTGGTCATCCAGTCACAGAGAGCTGAGGCCCTGGCGTCCAACAGCCTGACCCCGCCCTCGCCCAACCACAGCCCCCAGGCCCGCTCAGTGTCCCCCCCAGGACAGATGGACCACTACAATCGTGTCCAGCAGGAGGGGGACACCCAGGACAGTCTGAACCAGCTCCTGGCCCGCCTCATGTCCAGGAAAGGTTAGTGGACAGAGAAATGGAGAGGACAGGGGAGGTGGGGGACAGGAAGGGACAGGGGAGGTGGAGGAGTATGGAGGTCTTTTCTGGTTCCTCTTGAATGTTGATCCATCTGTAATCTGCCGTCACCTGTGCTGAACTGTGAGCAAACCATCTGCCATCCTTCACCTCCCTCTGTCTCCTCCCCTCTCTATCTCCTTCACCTCCCTCTGTCTCCTCCCCTCTCTATCTCCTTCACCTCCCTCTGTCTCCTCCACCTCCTGGCTCTTCCTCCTCCTGTCTCTTCCACCTCCCGGTCTCTTCCTCCTCCTCCCTCTGTGGTCCATTTATTATCCTCTGTCTTCTGTCCCACCTAGGTGTTCCATTCCAGACCAGGGCATCCCTGAGCAGCAGGTCTAGCGGTCTGGGTCCAGGTCACCGGATAAAGGACCGGGACTACCTGGGCTGGATGGACTTTGGACGTCGCAGCGCAGAGGAGTACGAGTACTCCTCCTGAAGACAGCACCTCCTCCATCCTAAAGTCCACAGACATCAGCCCTTCTCACACTGCACTGAAACCTGGACAGACTGGACCCGGACCCAGAACACACAGAGACCAGGACCACATTCATTCAGTCATTTCCTTTAACTTTGTCTATTTGTTCAGAAGAATTTTCAGAAATGTATGGAAACAATAAAAAAACAATAAAATCAAGTGTCAAAGCCTGTTGGTGTAAACGTGTCCACCAGCGTCTGTGACCGCGCCTTCAATGAATGTGGTCCATGTGGGATCTAAAATGGTTCAGGTTCTCAGGCAGGGATTAGACTCAGTCCCAGGATCAAACACTTACCTGGGCTTTTGCTCTAGTCTTGATCTTGGTTTGATTCATGTCTCAAAGTAGATTCACTGTCATTGATCTCTCATTGGTTCCAGGTATTCATCCAACTGCAGCCAGAGCTTCACCTCCAAGTCCAATTACAGACCAGCAAATGGAAAAGTATTATTGAGACAAATGAGTCCAGTTGGACCATTGGCATTCTGGAGGAACCCTAGATGGTCTGTGTCCTAGAGGAACCCTAGGCTGTCAGTGACATCAGCAGATGTGTTGGAATCAGTGCAGATCTAGAGACAAAAACGTTGGTTCCATTTCTGAGCATCAGTGTTAATTTTCACTTTAAAGTCACGTCTCATCAAACAAATGATAGTTTGATTTTCAGATTCAATAAAATCTAAACAGCTGTATTTTCCTGCTGCGTCCGAGAATGCTGATTGTGAATGTTTGGGTTCTTGGTGTCAGATCAGACCTGAGTCCATGTGTCGATGAAGTCCTTAGACGTGAACATTTGGTCTACTTCACCAGGGAATCTTCGGTTCCACGGCTCCGACATTGATCCGATATTTGTGGTTTTCAACATTAATGTTCGCATCAGTTGTCAATAACAGAAAGAGACTGAATTAACAGACAGGAAACAAGAGCATGGAGACAATCCGACAAAAACACAGTGACAGTGAAGGCATCTGCTGAAGGTGACCCTGAACGCACCATGGAACAGGTCAAAACAGTGAAGGCATCTGCTGAAGGTGACCCTGAATGCACCATGATACAGGTCAAATAGAATCAGAAATAAAGTCACCACCAGTGAATCTGAAGGAAAACGGATACTCACACTAACAGTTTTAGTGAAGAAACAGATAAATGAATGAACGAACAAACAAATAAATGAATGAAAAAATAAAAGAACCAGTAAATGAACGAACAAGCAAATGAACAAATAAACGAACAAATGAACAAATAAATGAATCAATGAACGACAAACGGATGAATAAATGAACAAATAAATGAACAAATGAAGGAATGAATGAATAAACGAATGAGTGAATGAACAAATAAACAAATGAATGAGTGAATGAACAAACGAATGAATATACGAACAAATGACTGAATAATCCTTTGTCTGCTGGGTTGTTGTGGTTTTGTGTTCAGATGCGGAGTCTCTCATCCATGAACGGATCCTAAATACGACTTGTAATTCATCTGTTCATTTATTCCTCCTCTTTCCACCATTCAGACCTAAACCACAGACTTGGTCTCAGCAGGTTCCTGGACCTCAGACCGGATCCACATGATGCAGCAAGTGGTGGATTTATATCAGAACCAAATGAACAGAGTAAAGAGACGGTGGGGAAATCTGCAGTAATGAGACAAACTCATTACCAAACGTTAACGAGCCCACACCAGACACACGCCCACGGCCCCAAGGTTCTTAAATCGCTGAACATTTCACTCATTTCCTAAAGTCTGTGATGACGTTCCATCCCTAGATTTCACCGCTGAGTATCTTTAAAACATTCATTGGCTCTCTGCTGCCCCCACGTGGACTTAAACGTGGATGTACTTTAAACTGGTTTATTTATCTGAGAACAAAATGAAGCCTAATTAAACTTAAGAAGAATGACGATGAGCGACGAACATCAGCTTTAATCAGTGTTTATTTGGTTTCAATTCACCAATCGGCTTCGTCCAGAAAATCCCATCAGTTTAAATCAGTAAAATCATCCTGAAGTGATGCAGCCTGTTCCCATCCTTCCCCTCATTCCTGTCGTACCCGTCGTTGCTGTCGTACCCATCGTTCCCCTCATTCCCTCGTCATACCCGTCATTCCTGTTGTACTCGTTCCCATCGCACCCACATTAGTGTTCGCGTTTACAGATCCAGAATCAACCGCTACATCTCAAATAATAACAAACCGTATATTAACATCTTTCCAATAAAACCAGGAAGAACCTGATGAAATGTGTGCAGTTTTCATTTACAGAAACACATCGCCTTCATCATTCACCCCCCACCCCCACCACTGGCATTAACAGGACGGTAGGTTACCCATAATTCCACACGTGGCCTCAGTTCTGGACAAACTTAAAGACCTGGAAACAACATTAAGTGCATTTAAAGCCAGACCTAAAGTCACTGCCCGTGTGTTTGTGTTTGTTTGGCACTAAACATTTAATGGACGATGGCGTCCGAACCCGGGTCACATGGATCCGTTTGGACCAAACCACTACTGCTTCCATGTGCTTTGAGCCTCGTTCGCGGTGTGTTCGAGGCTTCAGGGAAAAATAAAACCACGCAAAAACATCTCTTAAATAATGTCTGGAAAATAGGAACACCTGACGTGGCATAAACCCGTAGACGGTGGTGTAAATTATCTGGACCAATGGTTGGATTTTAGCGTTGGCGGCATCTTGGCCATGACCTGAACCAGGTCGGCAGCGCCATTCAGGTGTTCCACACCTGGATCTGGGGGTTTGGGTTCTTATTGCTTGTTGACACAGTTTGATAAATCTTTCCAGACAAATACATTTAACATCAGAAAAACGTTCCTGTTCTTAATTCCAGCCATGACCTTTGACCCCTGAGCAATTCAGGCACATTCATTCATGATCTGGTTCCGATTTCAATGTGACCATCAAAAACATGCATACGTGGGCGACATTTAAAGAAGCATCAGTAACATCACATTCACATGTAAAGGTCTTCAGTTCTGCACAGGGGACGTTCCATTAAAACCCACAGAACATTGGGTTCCTGATAAATGCTACAGACCATGCCCACTGTCCAGGACAGTGTTTGGTCAAAGTAAAGACGCCAATGCAAATGTACTGGTCCAGGACGCTGTCTGCTCTCTGGGTCCACGCTCCATAGTCTGGTCCCCGCTGGACTTTTTGGATGAAGTTTGTATTTTTAAATCTCATCACAACAACGTGCGTTAAACTAAAGGTCCAATGGTTTAAACCTGGAACGAATCCATCACTGAACCAGGTTTAATAGATATATGTATGTATATGTGCATGTATGTGTAAGTATATATGTTTGTATGTATATGTATATACAGTTGCGGAAAAAATTATTAGACCATTAAAAATCATCAAGAACAATGATTATGCAATCCAGTACTAACTCCTGTGTGTATCATGTGACTGAAACAGACAGAAAAGAAAACATGGAATGCCTAAAAGCACTGTTTTTGGCAGTGCAATGCCATGGATATTGATGGAAGAACTTCAGGCTATTATCAAGAAAACCATGGAAAATGGCTAGATATCCGCTCTGAAATTAAACTATTATGATCTATTTTTGTTGTTATCAAACAAATGTACCTTTAGTTGTACCAGGCATTAAAATGAACAAGAAACTGAAGAAAACAAGGGTGGTCTAATATTTTTTTTCCACGACTGTATGTATGTATATGTGTGTATGTATGTATGTATATATGTAGAAGGTCAAGGAGGTCACGCACACTAGTGTGTGTGTCTATGTGTCTTTGTGTCTTCTATGTGTCTTTTGTGTGTGTTTTGTGTGTCTTCTATGTGTGTTTTGTGTGCCTTTGTGTCTTTTATGTGTCTGTTATGTGTCTTTGGCGTGTATTTTGCATGTCACTGGAAGCGCCCCATGGCTTCAGCAGCCTTCACCCTCACCACAGGATCTGGGTCTTGCAGCAGCATCACCAGACCTGAAGCAGAACATGGAGAGCAAAAGTCAAAGCCGGTCAAGGTTAAACAGGAAAAAACCACAGAAGGAAACAGACGCCGTGACCTTTGACCTTTAGTGATGGCACCCATGTTGAGGTGGGACAGATGCTCCTCCTGCAGGTTCCCCAGTAGAAACCCTGAAGACAGGAACACACATGAGAACAGGTGATGTTCTACACTGACTTGAGTTTATGACCGTGAGTCGACCTGAGGATGAAGCGTCAAAACAAGAAGACCAGGCTCTTGACAGTCGCAGCACATCAGTGTCAACGCCAACAAACCAGGGAACAAATCAGGGAACCGATGAAAACACATCCCATCAGCTGGTCCACACGCTGCACCAGCGCTGACATTTCATGGAGCCACGGGGCGACGTTAACATTCACAGATGAAAGAAGTCAAACCCCAGCAGATGAGGAGGAAAAGGATTTGTACGATTCCTTTTTCATCAAACAGTCATTAAGTTAAATCAATCTTATGTAACATTTAATGAGACAAAAAAAAAAAAAATCTACAATAAACTGAACAGATTATGAATGTGAACAGAGAAGTGGATCAGAGGGTTCTATAGGGTTGGATAAGAATGGAACTAGAACCTATGAAATTAAACAGAACTCATACTGATGAACACAAACGGAACTCACACCTATGAACACGAACAGAACTTGTATCTATAAACACAAACAGAACTCACACCTATGAACACGAACAGAACTTGTATCTATAAACACAAACAGAACTCATACCTATGAACACGAACAGAACTTGTATCTATAAACACAAACGGAACTCATACCTATGAACACGAACAGAACTTGTATCTATAAACACAAACGGAACTCACACCTATGAACACGAACAGAACTTGTATCTATAAACACAAACAGAACTCATACCTATGAACACGAACAGAACTTGTATCTATAAACACAAATGGAACTCATACCTATGAACATGAACGGAACTTGTTAATATGAACGCCAATGGGACTCGTACCTATAAACATGGCGGCTCCTGCTCGGACCTCGGCCCAGGTGCTTTTGAAGAACTGAATTACTGAGATGTGGTAGAAGTTCAACATGCTGGGGAAGTCCTGGATCTGCAAACAGAGCCACTATTATGTTCTGAAGAGTTGAGCGAACTTTCTGAAGAGTCTAAAAATCTAGATCTTACAGACGTCACCGTTTAAGGCTCTAATCTAACATGTTAGATCATCCTCTCACCAGGTACTTGGTCAGATCATTGATGAACTCTCCGTAGTGCAGGTTCCTGTCATCGTGAAGGTGGTTCTGAAACATGGATGTGATCTGGTCTGACCCAACAACAGGAGCGCACACACGCATCGCATATTTACATGCCTGAAACGGAACATACATGTGAATATACAGGACACGGTGCAGCTGTTCTATGTTCTACCCTTAGATTCCAACTCCAACCCAGGCCCTACCTTCACCACCTGAGGGTTTGGGTCAACCAGGTGCAGTAATAGACTAACAAGAACATTGTGGATCTGGTCTTTGAAGACTGGTTCTCCAGACCCAAACTTGGACAGTTTCCCCATCAGGTGAATGGAAGCACAGCGGATCTCATCATTCTCCTGAAGAATGTAAAACCACAACAGAACGTCAGCGTCAGACACATCTGCACATTAACAACATTAATGTGTACAAATAAAAGGACACTGACGTTTTCCAAGAAAGGTTTGATCTTCATGAAGATGTAGACCACCAGTAGGTGGACGTTCTTCTTGTCCAGATAGAGGAGAACTTTAGACAGGCCTGACATTGCCTCCAGAGTGATGAGTTTACCTGCAGGAGAATTAGTCCAACAGGGTTCAGTCAGGATGTCATGTCTGTACCATAGTTTATCAAAGGTCTTCAGACCAAAAGAAAAGTGTGGTTTCTCCTCAAACTTATGAACTACATGTAACTGATAAAACGCTGTCTGACAATGAGGGCTTTTTTTTTTTTTTAATTTTCTTTGGTCTTTTACATCATTGTAATGTGGTTATATACTCGTCTAAAGTGATGAGGTCAACATTTCTAGACTTTCAGAACTTCCTCCGTCGATTTCATTAATAAATTTACATCCTGTGTTCTGTTACTGCTCAATATTTTCCTCTGTCATTTGACAACCCAATAAAAATATCTCTGCAATTCATTTTGGGTCCAGACCCTATGTTTAGGAATGTCTAGTCCTACCTGGATCATCCTTTTCCTCCATGCCAGAGCTCATGGCCGCCAGCAGCTCCTTGGCGTATTTATTAACCTGTTGGCACGGGAGGGTTATGATTATCGAGGGCAGGGGCCTGAGAACATCGATGGACTTGGTTTGTCTTTTATGTGTCAGTACCTTTTCGGGGGAACCCTCGGCGATGTTTCCCAGACCTCGGACTGCCAACATCCTGACGGAACAGCAGGGGTCGGAGATCCTCTCCATCATGTTGTTCATCAACACGTCGATCAACAGCAGCTCTGTCACCACATGATGGTTCAACAGCTGCAAGAAAATGGATCATTCATTGAACTGAAACCCAGTGAACACGGATCCAGAACAGTTGAATCAGTGAAACAAGAAGGTCCAACAACACAAAATCCTGAGGAACATGAACGTCACCTCAGAAAAAAAAGCAGTGACAGTGATTCTCTGACATTCGTAGATGTTGTTTAAGGACGGACAGAGACACTCGACGATAGCGGGTAACCTCGGACCAGCATGCTTAGCGACTGCCCTGTAGATGACACAACAAACTTCACACATGATGCATTCACTAACTGCACAGATCTAGACTATTAGTGTACTTAGTTACAGGCAGTTTTACCATGATTTGTCATGACCCTGAATGTCTCACCGTGCCAGTAGCGTGACTCCAGTGATGTGGCTGTTTGGTTCCCTCATTGCCTCCCAGGCCTCGTCTTCATCCAGCCTCTTCATTACTTCATCCAACTGGGCCCGAGCCAATAGGATCCTCAGCGCGTCGGCCGCTACCCTGGAGGCAAAGTCGATGACAAGACACAGTTGGCTGCTGGCCGTCTGTAGACGTGTTTGCCAGAGTTGTCAGTGTTTGTGCAGAAGCTAACAAACTATGAAGCAACATCACTGCTTCAGATAAATCGTTCGCTGACATCAGTACGAACTGGGCAGCACCTGCAACAGTTTAATCTTCTGGTTCACAAATAAAACAGGAAATACACCAATAAACAAAATAAAACTGGGTAAAAAAAAATCTTCTGGTTCCCGCTTCTCCACCTTCCTGTTCAAGTGAAAAATGTATGTTTGAGAAAGTATTTTACATGTGTGTGAATGCAATTCATATGTGTATACAGGCATGGATTAATGCACAGGCTGATCTATGGCTATGGATCTAGGCTGCAGCCTAGGGGTCTCACATATGCAGGGGCCAGACTGTTTAAAATTTTCCTAAACAGAAATGACAAAAAAACAACCTTTATTAGCCCATAAAACAAATAAACAATTGATTGGATAGATGTGTTCCATGTGTCTAATCTAGCCAATCCGTTGCATTAGTCACTTCATGTGACATGTCATTATTTGTGATTGATGTTGGGGTACGAGTGTATGTCAGGTGTGTTGCCGCAGTGGGTGGAGGGAGCCTCGGCAGGCTGTGAAAATGTCCGGTGTAATCGCACAGTGCAACTTAAGACTACTTGGCCTGCCACAGCAGAGGGACACGTTCAGGCACTTGAACCCGGCCTCAGTTCGCCCACTCGTGGGTCAGTCCCGCCCCAGCTGCTGGCAGATGTGGAGGAAATGCCTGGGTCCTCCACACCTGTTGTGGCAGAGGAGAGGGCACAAGAGCCTGCAAATCCTCCGACCTACAGCTTAGATCCAGGATGTTGGGACAAAAAAAAATTTAAAGTAGGAATCTGAAAAATCTGAGTATGTATGTATTTATCGTTTTGCTGCGGTTTCATTATTGCAGTTATTGTATGAAGATACTGCTGTTGCAGCAGCTGCTGCTGTGTTTATTATGGCTTAGGGCTGCACGATATTGGGAAAAACTGACATTGCGATTTTTTTTTTAACCCTGCGATGCAATATATATATATATATATATATATATATTGCAATATGAAAAAAATACTCAGGAGTATATAATAGCTGTGTGGTGCCGACGTACATGGTCAAACTAATTAGTTGTGTTTCCTCTTGTTGCGGTAACAGGTGCAAGGCAGTGTCAACACAGAACACGTGTTTCAGTATCATCCTTCTTGTAGCCAAAATAATTCCAGATAACCAACGTTGCTTTTCTTTTTGGCACCGAGTCTTCAGTTACGGTGATTTTCTTTTGTTTGTTGCTCATTTTTCAAAGTTGTTACCAGCGACTCACTCCAAACTGAATAAGAACGATTGTGATTGGTCGATCGCTGCGTGCAGTGTGTGTCAGGTACCCTTGAAATTAGATGAGAACATGTTGAGTTCATTTGCCTCCTGCATCACAGGACCTGAGATGTGATTATAGCGCACATGTACATTGTGATGTCGATGCTCAAATGATATATTATGCAGCTCCATTATGGCTTTGTTTTATCCAGAGTTTGATGTGTTGCACAGTAGTTTGTGTTTCAGTAAGGATGTTGTGATTTTGTCTAGAGGCTGTTCTGTACTGATACAGCTGTTATAGCCTAACTGTTGGTTTATTATAGTGGTAGCTTGCAGTTGAACTGTGAAAGTAGGGAAGTATGTTGCTTTACTGTTAATGGCTTTGTGGCTGTGGTGGTACAGGCCATACAGTAATACTGTATATTATTTATCATGATTTTAAGAGCTACTTCTATGCACTGGGCCCTCTGCTTATTTTGTATTTGTGTTTTGTTTGTAATGTTGAGTTTCTCAACTAGCTGTGTTGTGGTCATTTTGTGGTCCAAAAACTTGAATGAATAAAACAGGAAATACTTCAGTTTTGGCTGTCTCGATGTTTGTGTATGCCAGTTCACCTTAGTATTTGTATGTGGGCCATTTATGGCAATAAATTAATTTTCCAGGAAAGCATGATGAGTAAGTCCCCCTCCCCACACACACACAAAGAGTAGCCTTGGGGCCCATGATCACCTTAATCCTCCTCTGTGTGTGTGTGTGTGTTTTCATATGTGTGTGTGTGTGAATGCATTTAGTGTGTGTATGTGTGTGTGTATGTGCGTTTTCATATGCGTGTGCAAATGGTAACACTGAATAGTCCCACATAGCCTCTCATACAAACATGTCCCAGACCACAGGTGTTTCTCGTGTCCAATTGAAGTCTGGTGGTCCGTGTCCCAGATACCCACCCTGCTACGTGGACAGACGCAGACGGCCTGGCGTTATCTTTGGGAGCAGCGACGCCAACGCTTGCGCCGAGTCGGACCAAGAGACAGGAGAAGAGCTGAGGAAACAGAGCGACGGCGGGTTCCTGACTCTGACCATTCAACAGCAGCTCTTTGAGACCGCAGGTCATCTGGAACGACAGGACACTGATGTGAAGGCCGACGTCTGCACAGAACAATGGGAACCAGAGGAACCATGGGAACCACAGAGCCCAGAGGAACCATGGAAACCAGAAGAACCATAGGAACCACGGGAACCAGGGGAATCCGAGGATCCAGAGGAACCAGAGAAACCACAAGGACCAGGCAAACAAGAGGAACCTGAGGAACCAGGGGAACCTGCAATATCTTTCAAATATCTACAACATGGGACTCACCGCCAGAGGCTGACCCGTGGCCATTTTAGAGGCTCCTCCTCTGACTGTCCACTCCTTCCTGTCCATGAATGGAGCCAGAACCACCAACTTGTCCATCACTGTCTCCAGAATCTGTCTGGCCACAATCGGGTCTGAACCCAAAGCCATCCACATCTCACTGGTCCAGCTGTACATGGACAGAGGACAACAGGAGACAGACAGAGAAGAGACAGACAGGAGACAGAAGGAGAACTGTTACAACATGTTCATTGTGTGCCTGTGTGTACTTGTTGCGTGTTTGTTGTGTCTACTTGTGTGTTTGTTGTGTGTTTTTGTTGTGTGTACCTGTCGTAGGGGAGGGGCTGGTTCACTAACGATGTGAGGACCGTCTGTAGATGTTGTGATGCCAGGATTAGAACCGTCTGTCCCACCGCCACTCTCACCTGAACACATGACCACAACAACACCATGACAACAATACACACAACATACACAAAGACGACACAGCTTTAGGACTGATGTAGTCCAATGTGTAGATACCTGCTCCTCTGTGATGTTCTGCAGACGCACATGGAGAACCTCCAACATTTCTGGAACCTGACACACACATTCACACACACAAAAAATATACACAACAGACACACAAAGACACACCAAATATACACAAACACGCAAACATGTCAATTAGTCTCCGCCCACCGCCTGCAGTGTTTGTGTAATTTCTACTTTCTACTGTACGCCACTTTGTCTTTGTCCTGTGACCCCGGTGACTTCTGCCCTTTACATTACCAGCTCCTGGAGGCCTCCTCCCCTGTTCTTTAGCAGCGTGTTGAGGATGACAGATGCCGCGCGGCTGCAGTTGGACTGACTGTCCACCAGTCCCTCAAACAGCATGAAGACCAGCGTGGACATCTGTCCCTGAGGAAGACGTTTACTCATCACCTGAAGGAGACAGCATAGGAAAACACCATCGTCAACACCACAGGAAAACATCATCAACACCGCCGTCAACACCATATGAAAACACCACCATCAACACATCCCCATCACCTTGGTTAGGTCTGAGCAGGTCTTGTAGAGGACTGAGGGGTCAGGGTTCTCCAGACGTTCCTTCAGAGGAATCAGACTGTCCACACCTTCATCCTTATAATCGAGGGCAAAGCCTTCATCACAGAGACAAACAAACACATGAGATTAATCTAACAGATGAGATCAGAAAAGGAACGTTAGATCAGTAAAACCCTCTGGAGGCGTCCACTGGGGGTGTGTCCAGGGGAGGCCTCTCATAGGTCAGGGGGCAGAGCTTTGACACACCCTACCTTCATATCGTAGCTGTATATAAAGCAGTGTGTGGATGCAGCTGATGGCGGCGATGCGAACGGCAACATTGGGGTCAGAGCAGCGTGGAGAGAGTCGACCCAGAAGAGTGCCAAGGTTATGGAAGGACACCATGTTCTAAAGAAAGAGAAGAAAGATGAGAAGAAAGAGAAAAGAAAAAAAAAACAGGAAAAGAAAGAGATAAGGAAGAAACAGGAGAAGAAAGAGAAAAGGAAGAAGAAACAAAAGACAAAAGGAAGAAGAAACAGGAGAAGAATTCAGGGAGAAGAAAAACGAGAAGAAAGACACAGGGAAGAAAAAAGGAGAAGAAAGAGAAAAGGAAGAAGAAACAGATGACAAAAGGAAGAAGAAACAGGAGAAGAAAAACAGGAGCAGAAAAACGAGAAGAAAAACAAGAAGATAAAGGGAAGGAAAAAAAGGAGAAAAAAGAGAAAAGGAAGAAGAAAAAGGAGAAGAAAGAGAAAAGGAAAAAGAAACAGGAGAAGAGAAGTCATCAGTAGAAAATGGACCAACATCTACAACCAACAGTCAAATACACAACACCATACTACAAATACACAAAATAATACTACAATAGTGATAGTGATAGTACTGTGTATTGCGGTGATAGTACTGTGTACTGTGTGATCCAGGTGTTTACCTTGACAGTCAGGTTGTCCAGGTAGAACATCAAGACATCAGCTGTAACCGTCACTGCCCGCTGTCTCTCGTGGTCATGTGATGAACTCAGCCATGATTCAATGTGCTGAAGGTGGAAATAACAACACACAGACGGTGAGTCAACTTAGACCAACAGAACACAGAGAGAACAGAAAGGGAACGCAGAGAGAACACCGAGAGAACTGAAAGGGAACACTGAGAGAACAGAAAGAGAACACCAAGAGAACACAGAGAGAGCAGAAAGAGAACACCAAGAGACCACAGAGAGAAACGGAAGAGAACAGAGAGAGAACAACAACAGAACACCAAGAGACCAGGAAGAGAACACTGAGAGAGCAGAAAGAGAACACCAACAGACCACTAAAAGAACAGAAAGTGAACACCAACAGAACAGAAAGAGAGCAAAAAGAGAATGCCAACAGAACACCATGAGAACAGAAAGAGAACACCAAGAGAACATGAAGAGAACACCAAGAGAGCATCAGGAGAACAGGAAGAGAACACCAAGAGAACATGTAGAGAAGATATAGAGAACATGTAGAGAACATGAAGATGTTAGAGCCACAGCTGATGAAGCTGACCTTGAAGATGTTCTGCAGGCCGTCAGGGTTTGGATCCTTCAACAAGAAACTCCTCAGCAGCTGCTGCAGCGACACCAACGTGTCTCTGTACAACATCTGCACAAGGACAAGACACACAAGTCACTCAACCATGACGGGGGTTCCAGGGGTGTCTGGTTCTGTTCTGACTGGCTGGGTGGTTCTGCAGGGGTTTGGTTCTGTTCTGACTGGCTGGGTGGTTCTGCAGGGGTTTGGTTCTGTTCTGACTGGCTGGGGGGGCCTGGGGAGGTTGGGTTCTGTTCTGACTGGCTGATCCATGTACTGGTTCTGTGGTGTGGTCGTCACCTGTCTCTGCTTGGGGTCCAGGACATCATCGTCTTTGGTTCTCTCAGGTGTGTGTGTCTCCGGTGGCAGAGAAAAAACACTGTTCACACAAACCTTCAACAGGTCGAAGGCATCGTTCTCGGTCAGAGGAGGATCCAGAGGTCTGAAACTGGAGTCAAAGACTGAACTAACGACCATGAAAGAACAGACGACCAGGAAAAAACAGACGACTAGGAAAGAACCGACGATCAGGAAAAAAAATACTATTAACGTCTCTTTAGGAAAATAAAGGTTTAAACAAAGAGAATCAGTGGAATTTGAACAAGGATTTGATTTTCGATTCACGTTTTACAGAACACAAAACAAAATCACTGAAAACCTAAACCATAAATTTTGTTTTGTTCTTGCACGTTTTGTTGCTTGAATTACGCAAAAAAATCTGCCAATGGAACAAGTGAAAATGATCTTGGTAAGATTTCTTGAAATAAGATTTTCCAGATCTATTG
>JAPQRP010000010.1:28673007-28693641 GCA_037367295.1 Apogon hyalosoma
TCTTATTTTAAGTGTGATGAGATATTTGGACTAGAAATGAGAAAAATACACTTGGTAAGATTTAGATTTTTGCGGTGTTTTCTGAGACCAGAGTTGGAAAAAAAGACCTAAATCTGTTCCTCACATTCACACTAAAACACAAGGAACAGACGCATATTTACAGAAAACATGCAATGATCACATGTCACATATCGACTACAGCGACAAAAGTCAACATAAATATTTGTAGTTTTTGGTTGTAATTTGACTTTAATCAGTCTGATTCAGATTTTATATGAACCACATATGAGGGTAAAACAGGTCATTTGTACATGGTGATCCTGTACACCTGGTCCAGACCTGGTCCTTCAGAGATCACCAAGGATCTAACTTTTTTGGCTCAAGGATACATCAGGTTGGCACAGGTGCTCATCACCAGAGGGCGCACTGGAGTCCGTAACGAATCAGCTGCCTCTGCCTTGATGAAATCCTGAAGTAGGACATAAATCCAGGTTTGATCACAGATGCTGAAGCTGTAGAAGCTGAAGAAGCAGCTGAACTACTGACCAGCATGATGCTAATGAGCTCCTGTTTCCGGGTAAAGACGTAGCCCTGTTTCTTCACACACTCGCCCACGGCTTTGGCGATGAGGCCGACACTCTGGATCAGACTCAGCTTCATCGTCAGGTCCTGATTGTGTGTCGGAAACAACACAAAACACACAACACAGGGAGAGGAAGGAAGGACGCAAACAGAGACGAGATAGGGATCAAGAGACGAAGTAGGACGAGTGTGAAGGAAAAGAAACTAAAGTCAGGAAATAAAAAACAGATGTTCAGTCTAGAAGAATCAGATCTACAGAGGATTGGCCAAAGCACCGGGAGAGGAACAACCAACCAATCAACCGACAAACCAACCAAACAACCAGTCAGTCCACCAATCTATTAACCAACCAACCAAGTAGTCATTCAGTCAATCACATGAAGGACATGACGGACCCCCTCCATCCATCGGCATGTCATTGATTGAGTCCGTAGGCTTTGGGCCCATGTCCAGTTGATGTTCTCTTCAGACCCAATCTATCTGCTCTAGTTCTGCTTTTTCAGACCCAATCTATCTGCTCTAGTTCTGCTTTTTCAGACCCAATCTATCTGCTCTAGTTCTGCTATTTCAGACCGTTCTATCTGTTCTAGTTCTGCTGTTTCAGACCCATTCTATCTGCTTTAGTTCTGCTATTTCAGACCGTTCTATCTGTTCTAGTTCTGCTGTTTCAGACCTATTCTATCTGCTCTAGTTCTGCTCTAATCCCTGGTATTAGGAGTTTAAATGTAGGTGCTCATGTTGATGCTGTGGGTCTGAACGGAGGAGGGGAAGGTTTCCACACCAGCTCATCTGTCAATCAACAACTTTTACCCAAATTGATGTGAGTTCCATCATATTTAAAACAGGAGTTTTAAATGAGTTTAAAGCTACTTTTCACAGACGTAGATCAGCACCGATGAATGGTGGAAAACATGGACTGGACTTCTGAGGTCACATCATTGACTGTTTAGAGGAAATGGGACTCAGACGTTCTGCATTCTTTACGCTCTCTATGTATAACATTCTCTACGTTCTATGTTCTCTCCGTTCTCCATGCTCTACGGCTGTGAGTTCAACTGCAGCTTTAAACAGTAAAAGCTCAAACACAATGACTTATCTTATTGAATCAGCTGTTGTTCTTGACCTTTAGATGTTTAGCCTAAATGTCAAGATTTTAGTTTAAGCAGAAGAAAAGCAGAGAAGAAGAGAAGCCAGAGAAAAGACAGAAGGGACTGGTACGAGTGAAATAAAAGCCAGAGGACAAGGCCCTGGGACGGACGGTACCTTAGTCTCTACTTTAATCCCCAGAACCTGCATGAAATAGAGGTGGAAGAGTCAGGAACTCAAACACATGTAGCTGTGGAACCTGCAGCTGAAGCAGGGTCACATGGTTCCAGTCTACATTCAGAGCTGAACCCTAACCTTTACCCCTAGCCCTAACCCTAACCCTTAACACTAACCCCTGCCCCTAACCCTAACCCTTAACACTAACCCCTGACCATAACCCTAACCCCAAACCCTGTCCCTAACCCTAAACCCTACCCCCTGACCATAACCCAAACTCTAACCTCTAACCCTGTCCCTAACCCTAGCCCCTAACCGCCTTAGTCGTACCTTGGTGTTGAAGTGTTTACTGATGCTTCGGAGGACATCCTGGTCAAGGCGCTTCAGGATCTTCTCTGGAGGTGCGTTCAGGGCCACATGACCATAACACAGGATTAAAGTACTTTTCACCTTCTCCACCTCAACCTCATTACGTTCCTGAAGAAGAAGACGCAGCATCAGGACGACATCATACGGACTGACTGGTGGTCATATGAGGACACCGTCATACCTTCAGCAGGTTGAAGATGCTTGGTGACTTCTTAAAGGCATCCGATTTTCCAAACTCGTCCAGTTTTGCCAGAGTTCCCTCTAGGTGGCTGTTGGCGCACAGGCCGACGCCCATGGCCACGCCCTAATATCCATAAACACAAGTCAGAGCTCAGATGGGTTCATTATACCCTGAACCTTCCACCATCCCCCTTCAGTACCTGTCGTTCCACGGCATCGTTGTGACGGGCGCCGACTAGGAGTTCATGGAGCTGTTTTTTAACCATGTCCTTATTGAAACAGTGTTGGAGCGTCACCCCGATGCACCGATACAGGAAACTCTGGAGCACAACCACAACATTCATCAGAAATGCACAGAACATGAACCTATCAGGTATGAATTAGACTGGATGCTTCAGTTCCATTGACAGAGGAAACATGACCACAGAAACCAGTCGACCTTAGTTTAAAAACACTGATAACGAGGCTTACGCTGTCAGGGGCCGACATCAAGGGTATATCCCCCAAATCCCCCCAATCCTCTGCTATATATCAATCTATCCACCATAACTGTTAGACAATCGATATGAACTCAATTTGAGCTACATAAACCTGATAATGGCAGAATAATGGTCAGAGAACCTATTTCCCCCCCAAAAGTCCACCTAGTGAATGAAAATGACCCCATATGAACTCTGGATGGTGGACAGAACATGGACATTTGGAAGACCATCAATAGGATCCACATTTGATCTCAATCGGCCTATTATTGCTTGATCTATGTCCAAAACACTGATGTTCAACTAAAGCGCCTTAATATGGATGACCTATAATACTCAAGCTGAAATTGATAGGGTTCTTCCATTAGGGGGTCCCCTATGTTAGTTATCAAGGGATTAGAAATCCAACCAAATCTGTCCTAGTTATCGCCAAAACACCAAGGAGATCCGACAGCAGCAGATCCGGCAGCGGTCAGGATATATCCCTGAAACTCGATTTCAGGGATATAATTCTGACTTTACAGTGAACACACCAGATACACACAACGATAATTGGTTACCAATTTCAATATGAATTGTCGGGTTGGAATGGGTGGAACTGAAAGTGTTGGGGAAGCTACTTTGCAAGAGTGGTGCCAGGGGAAGCCAATCAGAGGCAGCATTGGCTGTGATGTCATGACATGATCATGGCTTCAAAGACATTCAGGAGGAAAGAAAAAGGGACTGTCTGTGTTCAATCATGAAATACAATTTATATTATAAAAAATACATTTTTAAAAACTTAATTCTATGTTGTTGCCTAAAATTGTAGTTTGCAAATTGAGTAATTAAACTACAAAAAATTTGCCAAAAAGTACTTTAACTACTTGATGCAGTACAAAATATGAATGTAGTTGAACTACCAGCAAGTTACAGCAAAACATAGTTGAACTACAGGAAGTTTAAGTGTCCCCAACACTGGGAACGGAGTCGACTAACGTTACCGTCTTTGTTGTGTGGACATTTAACAGACACATTTAAACACAGCCAACATGATCATGGAAAGAGAACTGAAGACCTACCATATCAAATTTAATACCTTTGAAAGACTTTTTTAAGGTATTAAATGCAGATTTATAAATTGAAGACTTTTAAGACATTTTAAGACCTCGCGAGAACCCTGAACGTCTGATCAGAGACCTGTCAATAACACGATTCAGACAAACCACTGACGCAGGGTCAGTTCCAGCTGAAATAGCAGCAAACGGCTTAAAATTAGCCTAAAATTGGACCCTCAACAGTCACACACCCATCCTCCCATCATCCAACTTACCTTCTCCTCTAAGGCGTTGTTGTAAGTGCAGAGGTAGCGCGTGGCTTCAGCTGCCAACTGACAAACCCACTGATCATCATCAATAGTCACCAGAGTTTTGGACAAAAGCTGAAGTTCACAACGAAGAGGAAGAGATTTAGAAAATGAGCCAAAAATGCAGATGGAGAAGAGACAGTGAGAGTCAAAACATCTAAATCTGCAAAAAGACTCAGAAAATGGGGATTTCATCTGTCCAAACAGCAGCCATGAGTGAATATTTACCTTCAGCAGCTTCTCCTCCCAGTGCTTCTGATCCAGAGTTTCTACTGTTGACTCTGGAAACAACAGCAAACAAACAAACAAACAGTCAGACTGAAGAAGACACCATAAAAAACACAAGAATGAAGGACAGAATTAAAAGAAGAAAACCCTCAATGTCCCTCCAGTCTGAAAAGGCTCTAACAGACTGAAGCCTCAGCTGTCAAAGCTCAGATTCTAGGTCCAGTCGGAGGGTTCGTACCGTCCAGTTCCGCCACCAGGGGGGGGACGTCTTTGTCCCACAGGGCATCAGTCCTCGGGTGGATGTTGGTGCTGAGGACGAGGAGGAGGGACAGGGATGGCGCTCCATGTCCTCTGCAGTTGAACGGAAAGGCTGCGTTCACCTACCACAAGTAAACAGACAAGCAAACAGGTAAACAGATCCTGGTCTATGTGACCCTGGTCCATGTGATCTGGGTGTATATGACCCTGGTTTATGTGATCTGGGTGTATGTGACCCTGGTCTATGTGGCCCTGGTCTATGTGACCCTGCTCTATGTGATCCGGGTCTGTGTTCCAGTGTTTTCCACATGGACTCACCATCAGTCTGATCATTAGTGTTTGAGGCGAAGGCAGATTGACTGAAACAGGGCACAGACACAATCAGAGTCATTGTCAGATCAATGTTCAATCCATGCTTTTAAAGAGTTTTCAGTTGAAATCCTTCTACAATTTCCTCATATATGTGGGATCATCTTACCTTCCTGTGTGAAGTCTATGTTAAAACTGGAGTCCTTGTTCTGTTTCTTGGTGTTTCCCAACACTATTAGACTTTTACACAGAGGAGTGGTGGCGTTACTGAACTGAGACGGCGTCAGATAATACAACAACTTGGGCCAAAGCACCTGCAGACAACAACATCAAAGCCATGTCCATGAATGTAACACACACAGTGCACAACAGGTGTGTGTGATGGGGATCAAACCTCTACTGAACACTGAATGAGTCGTGTGCAGAAACAGAAGTGGACGTACGTCGGCCAGTTGTCCAACGGTGGTGGTCAGCAGGTGGAGGCTGTTGTCACACATCGTCCTCAGGGCCTCGTTGGTCACTTCCTCTGGATCTGTGGACCTCGGACCTCGCTAAAAACAAAAACAAACAAACAAAAGAACAAATGCAACCAACAAAAAAACAACAGACACCAACAACAAAACAAAAAACAAAACAAAAAAACCAAACAGGAACCAACAAAAAACAAACCAAAAAAAAAAAACATAAACCAACAACAAACAAAAAAAGACAGTGTCTGATGAACATCCACCACACCAAAAGTAGTTAATTTAGACCAGGGATGTCCAAACTACGGCCCGTGGGCCAACTGTGCCCCACCATCCATTTTTAATTGGCCCACATTAAATTCTAAAAATATAATGGATTATGGCCTGCACATAATATAAGCAATTAACTCTATTGTACTTCTTCCTTTTAAGACTAGGTGGAGCTACTGTCTTGAACAAGACAACAGGTCCACAAACCAACCAGTCAGAAGAGGTTTGCTGAGGGTGACCATGGCAGAATGAAAGCTCACAGTGAATGCAGAAAATTTCAGACATGGTGGAAGAATTAATGGGATAGTGTGTCTGATCTGCAATGAAACGGTTTCAGTGGTGAAAGAGTTCAATGTACGACGACATTATGAAACCGAACATCAGCCCTTCACGTCCTACACTGGTGCTGAGCTGAAGGACAAGGTTAAGCTAATGACAGCTAGCCTGACAGCCCAGCAACAGGTTTTTTCTGTGCTAACAAAACACAAGAAAATGCCACAATCACCAGTTCTGAAGTGGCCCGACTCATTGCCCTACAGATGGTGACTTCATAAAACAGTGCCTCACTACAGTCGGGTAAGAATGAGCTCAGAGAAAATGCAGGAATTCAACAACGTTAGCCTGTCCAGAAATACAGTTGTGCTGCAAATTGAAGACTTGTCGACTACTTAAAACATCGAGTCTCGAAGTTGTTGCTTTTGATTTGTACTCGACTGCATGTGATGAGAGCACAGATGCCACTGACACCACACAGCTGTTCATGTTTTTGCAGGGAGTTGATGATGATTTTTGCATTACTGGTTTTATTTGTCATGTTTATGCTTGTTTTTCACATTTAGAAGTCCAATCTATTCTCTTTAAACCATTACAAAACACCATGAAGGTATACCTGAAGTGTGTTGTGTAAGGCGCAGTGTTGAACAATGAAGCGAACCAGTAACTCTCCTCCCTCCAGCTCCAGATACCCATGATGAGCCATCGCACTGATCACCTGGATCACACGCTTCTTCACCTGGATCAGCAGTCACAGATGGAGGAAACACAACAATAACACATTAGTAAAGGTGGAGGGGAACCCAGTTCATGTGTTTAGACGGAGACACAGAGAAGCAAAAAAGAACAGACAGACACCAATGGAAACTAACAGAAACCAACAGAAAACCAACAGAAACCAACAGAAAACCAACAAAAACCAATATAAAACTAACAGAAACCAACAGAAAACAAAAAAAAACAACAGAAAACCAACAAAAACCAATATAAAACCAACAAAAACCAACAGAAAACAAACAGAAAACCAACAAAAAACAACAGAAAATCAAAAGAAACCAACAGAAAACAAACAGACAACAGACAGAAAACCATCAGAACAGTTGATGTGCAGTGGGACAGTGAAGTGTGGACCTTGTTGCTATGGTCAGCCATGGGTTGTCTGATACTGGCCAGAATCAGCAGCTTCTTACTCTCCATCATTGAATCTGCAACAGGAACATGAAGAACACATTACACAAACCAACAGGTTTATATAAAACACCGCATTCACATTATTCTACTGACGTTTAATAAATGAACTGTTCAATCTGTCACAACCAGAAGCACCATTAGCGTCCAGGCCCTGGTCCACAAAGAGGGTTCTGTGTAAACTCTGATTATGTTAACCTTGAGATGAGAGAAACTCCGGCTTTTCCGTTCCAGACACAGGTTAAAGTCAAACCCTGAGTCTGTTACCATGGCAACTGACTCTGTGAACATAAACTGCTCGCTGGCAGGTTTTCTATAAGAAACCCAGAGTTTCACCTGACTCCTCTCACGTCAAACATACTGGAAGACATGCGTTGTCCATGTGACAGCAATCCAGTAGATTTTGAAGCGTAATACAAATGCTTAGTCAGAATTTAGTCTGGTACGTGTAGGATTTTTGAGTTACTTATGGGATCTGACAAGGGAATTTAGGGTAGGTAGAAGGATGGGGTTAGGGGGGCGGGAGATTATAAGTTAAACTTCACCCCGCTCCTTTTCAAATGTTTTCCTGTCTTTTTAAATCAATCTTTTTGTTGTTTGGTTTTAATATTATATTCAAAACAAACAAACAAACATTGTGCTGCATTTTTTTTTGCTAATGGAAGTTTTCTGTACAATATTGGAGTCGCAGAACATTTTATCAAGGCAACAGTGTGTGGCAGTGTACGGAGAGTCACTCTAGCACCATGATGGTGGTGTTCTGCAGGCACAAACCTCTGAGGAACATCACAGACGAATTCCACAGGATTGAAAGTGAGTGATAAATCATTTTGGAATCACTGACTTGAATTCAATCTGACACTCTTTTAAATCCTAAATTATAGGCTATTTAAAACAATGTTATACACAATAATGCTAATAATGAGACATTCTGCTGTAAACTCAGACTGAGATCAGCTGAGCTTCATTTTTCTGGTTTTCCAAATGTCATTGGGTTTGTGGACAGAACACAGTCCTATCACTGTTCCAGCTGAAAATGAAGGGGACTACAGCGTTAATGTCCAGGGGCCCGTTGTACAAAACTAGGATTGAGACATCCAGGAAAATGGACTGATCTGGGTTCAACGAATCCAAAACAAGAGCATCCAGGCTTCATCGGTTGCACAAAGACCAAACCAGGATGAACAGACATGGATTCATCAAGCCAGGTGCCACTAATCCTGGATAAGTGTGTGCACACAGCTTCCTCAGTAGACCCCGACTTCGATCACAGATTCACTGATTCACCATAGCAACTAGAGCGGTATACTTTTTCTGTCAGAGGTAGAACTCCTCATTTTGTCTTAGAAGAGGTAAAGGACCAAATCAAAAAGAAAGACAACACCACCACAGTTGTAAAACAACCAGAGACAGTCACCTGGTAAAGGACTGCAGACCACCCCAATGAGTAAGTAGTGCACAGATACACACTCACTGCTCTGCTGAAACCATCACAATTACAATCCAAATAGTTAATTTACATCTCTGAAAACATAGTTGTACTCTGATTATGAATCAGTTGAAACTGTAAGTGAAATTGACTGTAGATGTGAGTGAAATTGTATAAATGTGACTCCATTAGACTGTAGAACTCTGATAAATAGATAAGCTCACTGACTTCATTGAATTTACCTTTGGGATAAATAAAGTTAATCTTATCTTAATTCCTCATGATTCATGACTTTCTGATATTGTCAGTTAATGAACACTGTGCATTGCTTGTGATGTGCACTGATTGGTTTAATAGTCTTCATCTTCTCATTTCAGATGGTCAGTGCTGACTGTCTCATCAGTGTTACGTCACAGTGGTCTGGCTCGGTCCATGACTTCTGAGTCTTTGAGACCTCTGGAATCTATCAGCTCCTGTCACAAGGTGAGCCACACAACCTCTATTAATAACCACTGTTTACATCACGGCTGTATCCAGAATGTCACTGTATTTCTGAGGTCGTGATGATGAGGTTTTGTATTGGGAGACTCATCTTGATACACTGAGCTCCTCTCTGCTCCACCCCATCCTCTCTGTCCTCTTCTCTGCTCCTCCTCCTCTCTGCTCCTCCTCTTTCCTGTCCTTTCTCTTCTATTTATGCACCAGTTAGTACATGTCACTGACTTGACTTCTTCCCCGGAGTCTCTGTGCTTTATCACCTCACAGGTTTTCCCAGGATCACTGCAGGTTTTCCCTGGATCTTCTCTGGACCTGCTGCTGTGCTCCTGCTTCTGTCCTGCCTTTATTGTCATCGCTTGCTTATCCATATAGTTGTGATAATGTTTATTATATAGTTCCATAGATGTTCAACTTCAGTTTGCTGTGCATCATTTGCATCCATGTGTCTCCCCCTACTCCCCACCTTTCCCCCCTCTCCCTTAGTCTCTCTCTCCTTTTCTCCTCCTTTACCCTCTCTTTTATCCCAACTGGTCAAGGCAGACGGCCATCCTCTAGGAGTCAGGTTCTGCTCGAGGTTTCTGCCTGTTAAAAGGAAGTTTTTCCTCGCCACTGTCACCAGTCACAAGTGTTTGCTCCTGGAGGATTCTGTTGGGTTTCTGTAAATTGGCTTCAGTCTGGTTTCGACCGGATCTATATGTAAAGTGTCATGAGATAACTTCTGTTATGATTTGGTGCTGTATAAATAAAATTTGATTTGATATTGACAGATGAATTGTCTGGTGTGTTTCTGGGGGACAGGGGGTCTGCCTGCCAGGCTTTTCTCCTGACACCATACACAGACCCCCAGGAAGCACAGCAGGCCTACAATCATGCCTATACCAGGACAAGGGCCAGGATCCAAATGACCTTTGACCTCCTGAAGGCACGCTTTCACTGGCCGTGTCTCATTACCAAGAACACAGAGTACAGTCTTGGTAAGAACAGTCTCAGAGACCGTACTTCCTAAGAATGCAAGTCTATCTGTAATTGGAACGGCTGTGTACTTGTGGACGTTCCTCTGTCTTTGCTCTATTTCTGTCATTTGCTCCTTAACGTATTTCCCTCACATCACCACAATGTCACTCAATTTATTTCAGTACATTTGTACTAGTATTTACACGTCACTTATTCATTTGTATATTTTTCAAAACTGTAATACATTTCGTGAGTTCAGCCAGGTACCTCCACCTGGGTCCAAGTCGAGCAGGCGGGCTCATGACCACCCAGCTCCTGGCCGGGTGGAGGGAGCCCCCCTCCCCAGAGTGCATCAGACATGGATTGGGACAATCCTGCCATTTTCCCTGATGACCACAGTGGTCAGCTGGTCAGGGACCAATATGTGTTCAATTATTTTTGTTAACATGCATGACTTGCGATGTTTGTGTTGTCTACTGTGTGTATACTGTGTATATACTGTGTGTATACTGTGTATATACTGCGTATATACTGTGTATATATTGTGTGCATTCTGTTTTTGTTTTTTCTCTCCATTTTCTGTTTGTTTGTTTGTTCTCTGTTTTCTATTTGCTTTTCTGTTTTCTGTTTGTTTTTTTTGTTTTCTGTGTTTGTTTTTTCCCTCTTTGTTTTCTGTTTGTTTTTTCCGTCTGTTAGTTTTCTGATTTTTTTTCTCTGTGTTTTCTATTTGTTTTTTCTCTCTGTTTTTTCCCTCTGTTTTCTGTGTGTTTTTTCTCTGTTTTCTGTGTTTCATGGACGTCTCTTCTCACCTGTGGAGTTGATGAGGTGTCGGAGGACGGCCAAAGAGCCAACTCTGCTCCGTTCGTTACTGTTCTCCAACTTCTGGAGGACGAACATGATGAGCCGGTCTGGGAACGAGTTGGCTGAAGGGAGACGAAAACATGAGAAAAGGCTGACTGTGGGAGTGAATTGAATTATCCAGGAGGACACGGAGTCTCTAATGGACACTAATGGAATGCCTCAGTACTGGTCATGTGACAACACAGAACTAGAATACACAGACTCTGACACACAAGCAGCGTTTCAAAGATCAAACCACTCAGGGATCAACACAGAGCTCCAGTACCCAGCAAACTGAAACAGCGCAGGACCTCGTTGTGGTTCTTCACAGTGGGGGGGTCGTTGTAATCCACAGGAGCAGACACCTGGGGGAGACCAGGAGATCAGTACACTGGACTGGACAGTCAGGAGTTCATCTACTATCAGCAGTTCTACGTCAGTAACACTCAACCACAATACTCATGGTTTACAGTTCTCATTATATTCACATTACATGGATCATGATGTGTGACCACACAACCCCATCCCACCCCTCTACCACACAACCCCACTCCCCACCACACACACTCCATTCAACACTACATACGCTAACTCTAAGTTCTACAGAATAAGTTCTATGTACACTAACTCTAAGTTCAATAGAAAAGTTCTACATATGCTAACTCTAAGTTCTACATTGGAACCTCTCTATGGCCTCTGGTTCTATGTTGGAACCTCTCTACGGCCTCTGGTTCTATGTTGGAACCTCTCTACAGCCTCTGGTTCTATGTTGGAACCTCTCTACGGCCTCTGGTTCTATGTTGGAACCTCTCTATGGCCTCTGGTTCTATGTTGGAACCTCTCTATGGCCTCTGGTTCTATGCTGGACTTGTCCTTCAAGCATCCTATCTAATCAGAATGGGTCTAAATGCGTCTGGTGGGTCTAAATGGGTCTAAATGGGTCTGGTGGGTCTAAACGGGTCTAAATGGGTCTGGATGGGTCTGGATGGGTCTGATCCCAGTTCACCTGCTGTGGTTTAGTGGTGGACTGGTACCTGTTGATGCAGAGCGAACATGAGTCCGTCCAACTGCGTCTCCAACACTCGGCTGCCCATGGATACGGAGGCGTCCAAGACCTGGCACAGACTCTGAAAACACAAACAACCGTCACAACACAAACCTGAAACTGGGTACCCCATGGACAGACACTGAACTGGGCCCAGTCAGAACTCCAATGACACTTCACAGGGTCCTCACCGGACTCATGACGTAGTACTCGTTGCTGTGTTTAGTACCTTACTGATGACGTAGTGCTCGTTGTTGTGTTTCTTGTAGAGTGACAGAATAGCAGGGATGAGTCTGGGGATCTGCTCTTCCAGTTTATCACTGGCCATTAGGTGACACATGGAACCCAGCGCCTCCGCCACCATCAGACGTAACTGGGGTAGAGTTAGAGTCAGATTAAGGTAACCAAGGCAACAGCATCACCAAACACTGTAACCATCACCAGGCAGTATTGCTGCGTTACCACTATGTAGTACCGGCTCGACTCGACCTTTTTGCATTTTCATCACGTAAAAGTACCTGGAATCTGGTACCCGGTACTATTTTTTTTTAGTATCTGCACAGCCAAGGTTCCAAAATGGGTGAGGGAATACTAAAATGTGACTTGCAAACACTGCAGACCACTAATTGGTCAGAGAGTTGTCACTGCATCATTGCGTAATCAATGCACAGCCCACCATTTTTAACAAACCAAATTTGGAAGTTGACAGTAAATACACGGGTAGATTAAATATGATGACAGCCCGCAAAATGACACCGCGGTCGGTCGAGGAGGTTCAGACATTTCTGTCCTTGGTGGCCGATGAAAAGATTCAGAATGAGCTTGACAGGGCAACACGCAACAAGCAAGTTTATCAGCAACTCTCAGAGCAAATGACAGCACACAGTCATGGAAGATATGTGCAGTGTTACTGTGACAACCAGGTACTCTAAAGGCGGTAGTATCCTGTAATGGAAACTACCTACAGGAATAATACCTGGTACCGGAGTCAAGTCAAGTCAAGCCAGTACCGAAGTAGTGGAAATGCGGCATATCTCTGCCCATCATCTGCATTCTCCAGGTTCATTAAAGGCTGATTTTAGAACCTGAATCACAGCTGAAGAAACCAGATGAGGATTTATGGTTGAAATTAGCCATAAAAAACACACCAAGAAACAAAAAGGGAAAAGATACATCAAGGTGAGACACAAACATTTAGACTCTGGTTGATGTGATGAACAAGTAAATAGTGTTAAAGTAGGAATTATTTCTATATTTATGATGATGACTGGGCATAAATAACAACAAAAATAAAGTAAACATAAAATAACACCATAGACACAGTGGCTCCATAAAATAAAACCTATGGATAAACATCAAATATCAAAGATTATACAATTATAGTTTCATCCACTAACCTACATGTAAAGCAACTAACAGTCATGACATTTACAGCAGATGACGAAGGTTCTGTTCCAACCACCAACCTGGATGTGAGTTCATGTCAAACCTGTGGTGCTGGCGTCGTACCTTTGATTCTCTGCTCTGTAACCAGTGGTTGAAAAGAATGTCAAACGCAGCGTAGATTTCACTGGCAAACGTGTCTTTCCTGACAGTCGGATCTGGAGCTTTGTCCAGGTTGGCCAAGTATTCCAGGATACTGTCGCTGAAATGACCCAGAGCTGGAAGACAGCGAAGACGGCAAACATTAACACGCAATGGGACTGTGGACGAGGACGTAGCTGAGGACAAGGATGTGGATGAGAACCTGCTGGAGGCTCTGAAACACTGGGATCATGTCCACAGGTCCAGACATCCACAGGTCAAGATGTCCCGGGGTCCAGACATTCTTACCTGAGGAGAAAACCCACTTCATGTTGTCGTGTTTGGCCATGGTCAGCATGGGCAGCATGGTTCCCAGGATGGCGTTCAGGAACGGAACCATTCCATAAACTAGAACAGAAGTTAACAGTGGTTAATGACTAACCTGTAAATCTGTGATGTCAGCAGTAACAGAAAAAACTACAACTAAACTACAACTAGACCACAGCAAAATTACAACTAGACTACAACTAGGCTACAGCTACACTACAACTAAACTATAACTAGACTACAACTAAACCTCAACTGAACCACAACTGAACTACAACTAAACTACAACTGAAAGACAACTAGACTACAACTAAACTACAACCGAACAACAACTACACTACAACTAAACTATAGCTAGACTACAATTAGGCTACAGCTACACTACAACTAAACTATAACTAAACTACAATTACACTACAACTGAAAGACAACTACACTACAACCAGACTAAACTCCAACAGGACAAACTTCACGTCTGTGGACACTCTTCATGAAGAGTCATGAACAAATCACCAACTAATACAAGACTGAATACATGTCCTTTATGCAACAGTTAATTTATTTCTGTTGCGTTACTTTTCAGGTTTGGATGAAACTCGTAACACAAACTCATAAAACATGAATGTTATTACTCTGCACATATTGTTCCTGACACTTCTCTAAAGACCTCAATAATAAACCACAAAACTAGAACTGATGGTTAGAGGGAGGAAACATTTTTCAACTGATCCAAAGATCACATTTATTTCTGTAAGAAGTTAGTTCGAACAAACTCAGTGATGTAATGAACTGCTTTAGGTTGTGAATTTTAAATAAGAACACAATATGTTTTATGGTCATGTATGAACCAGCTCCTCCTCAGACTCCAGGAGTTAACATGTTCACATCAGGGTTTGAACTTATGAATACATACAGTGTTTGTCTGTGGTGTCAGTTGTTCGACTGTTGTGTGTCTGTGCATATCTGCTGCGCATTTGTGCATATCAATAGCGTGTTTGTGCATATCTGTTGTGCGTCTGTTGTGTGTCTATTGTGTGACTGTTGTGTGTCTATGCATATCTATTGCATGACTGTTGCATATCTGTTGTGCATCTGTTGTGTGACTGTTGTGTGTCTGTGCATGTCTGTTGTGTGTCTGTCTGACTGTTGTGTGCCTGTGCATATCTGTTTTGTATCTGTTGCATGTCTGTTGTGTATCTATGCATGTTTGTTGTGTGTCTATTGTGTATTTGAGCATACCTATTGTGTGTCTGTTGCATATCTGTTGTGTGTCTGTGCATATTTGTTGTGTGTCTGAGCGTTCCTACCATTAGAGTCTGACAGCTGGGCCAGGGTCTGGACTACGTAGAAGTGCGGCAGGACGCCAGGCTGAAACTTGCTCAGTATCTCCTCCATGATGTCATTGATGTGTTTGTTTCCCACGGCGACCAGGATGTTACTTGACGCCTGCTGCCAGTCAGGGATGATGTCCTGGTCAACGCAGGGGACCGACACACAGGAGGACAGTTTAGTTTGACAGACGGATGCAGGCGTGGCATCACATTAGGTTGACCTCCAGATGGATGTGTGTTTGTATTTGATGTCAGTACATAGACATAAGAATACCGTTAATACATTTATACATGTTATAGTGTTGAGCCAATGAGGAGGAGACTTTTATCAGAAGAACAAAGGTTTCAGTTAAACGAGGACTAATACTATGACCACAGTATTAGCATTAGCATTAGCCGATCAGGAGCAGCTGCCATTGAGGACTGTCTGGGACCAACTCCTCATGTTCATTAGCACCGTGGTCACGAACACTGATTGAGAATTCACCCACGTCCCTGTTACAACAAACTCAACACAAAGGCTGGAGATGAACCCACAACCTCAATGCTGCCTCAACACAACGACAGAGGTTTTTACTGAGGATTATGAAAATGGTCCTCACAGAACAATGATACTGAACTTCCCGTGATGCTCAGCGCCTGTATCTGGGTTTAATGACAGAACATATTTGATATTTAGGTCAAATGCTATTTAGGAATATGAAGAAGGACATTAATAAGAACAGGCAGAACCGTGAACCTCAGTGACAGATGAATATAAATACAGGAGATTTAAGGTGAAACCATCGAATCTGTCTTTAGCCCTGTCCAGACTGGATTAGTTTGACATGGGTATGTGGAGTAATGCCACTTTACCACAGGACGTCGGTAATATTAATGGACAATTCGCACGGGATAAGAAATTTGAGTAAAACTAGCACAAGTGGGAGGGGTCAATCCATTTGCGCACTGCCGTCCCCTCCTGTTGTCATGTGCGTCTGACGTCGTTTCCTTAATATTGTCCATCAATTGGATGATTAAGCTACTAACATTTTTTTATTATCCACATAGCCCTGCTATGTTGCTTCGCTTACCTAAACCAATCAGAAGTCCTGTGCCTGTAACAAGTGCTTTCAACCTTCTTTTACTTCTGAATCGTGTTTGTCGTACGCCAACAGTGCACAAGGTTTCACACGCACTTGTCCAACTGCCTACTGGAAAACTGAGTGCTTCTTCAAGAGCCTTCATGCTTGAAAATCCACAAAAAAAAAAAACACTTGTAAACAGGATATGATGGAATATCCACACACATTAACTACTGGTCTATTCGCACGGGATTAGCATTACCTGGGCTCATTTTCCCAGACCGTTTTACAGAAGGTAAAAGTTGGAGTAATCTGTACTGACATTTTATGGTAATGATTACTGACATAGCACATGTGGAGTTAGGATGGGACTAAAATCTCTGGCAAGTATGACTTTACCACTCGTACCTATGTCAAACTAATCCCGACTGAATAGGGCTATTGAATAATTAAACTGGACGTTTTAAAGGATTATGTCGATACATTTAACTTTTCTAGGTTTGATGGTGATGAGTGTTTCCTTCAGATTCTTCACCTGGGTCAGCGGTTCTGTCTAAACACATGTGGATGAAGATGTTCAAATGTCCATCAAAGCCTTGGACAGACACACATGTGCCAGCAGTGAAATGACCTGGTGTACCTTAGATCGCGTCATCTCGTCAGACGCCAAAGAGATGATGCTCTTTATCCTCTCGGAACCGATGTCCTCAATCCTGCAGCCAACAATCAGCTCCATGGTCTGAAGAACCACAACCCTGTGGCTCACAACCAGCTGTAACACAACGGACACACAACACACACACACCAGATAAACACAACTATTGTCAGACACACTTTAAATATATACAGCAGACACACAACACACACACACCAGATAAACACAACTAATGTCAGACACACTTTAAATATATACAGCAGACACACAACACACACACACACAAGATAAACACAACTAATGTCAGACAGACACACTTTAAATATATGAAACATTCACACAACACACGCACAACACAAACACAACTAATGTCAGACACACTTTGCATATATACAACAGACACACACACTATGAGTGCAACGGTACATGTTGAACAGTTCGGTATACTCTCACGGTTCAGTACGAGCATGTATCGCAGTACGGCTCATTTGTCATTTTCAAACGACAATTCCGGACAACTCGCATTTATATTAGAGCTTTGCAAGGTGACTGACTTAAGGAATTCTACTGTCACTGGTTGGAGCTGGATGGGCGGAGCCCAGTGAGAGCCAGACGGGCGACTGTGTGAGTTAGTGAAAACTACCAACATATTTACAGCTACCCTTCTGAGTATCAACATTAGTATCCATATTAGTAAAACCTCCTCTGTTGTCACCATGTTTGTTTTATTGACTTTCTTCTTCTTAAAAATGTTTACTCTTCTTCATGGTATTCGACTAGTATGGTATTTAAGAGTGGTGCCCTCTGGTGGACTGATTGAGAAACGCTCATTCCAACGTACAGGACACATGGAGGTATGAAGGCAGTGACACATGACAACATTAGAATTGTACAAACCTATTTACGTAAGTAAAGTGAATATAAATGAGCCTTAAGGGCTCTGTGTCCAAACTGTACCATGAGCCGTGACTCAAGAACCGCAATACATACAGAAATGTGGATAACCTGTACCGTTGCATCCCTAACACACACACACACACACACACATAAGTGCAGACACTACAGACATGTTCTTTCATGATGATCAAACAGATGACTGTGAATGTGCGTAGTACCTTTTGTGTACTGTGAGTAGTATTTTTTGTGTACTGTGAGTAGTACCTTTTGTGTCCTGTGAGTAGTACCTTTTGTGTACTGTGTATGGTACCTTTTGTGTACTGTGAGTAGTACCTTTTGTGTCCTGTGAGTAGTACCTTTTGTGTCCTGTGAGTAGTACATTTTGTGTACTGTGCATGGTACCTTTTTTGTACTGTAAGTAGTACCTTTTGTGTACTGCGAGTAGTACCATTTGTGTACTGTGTGTAGTACCTTGGGGTGCTTCAGCAGGTATTCCTGACACATGGCCAACACTCGGTCTGGCTGCCGTTTACCCAGAGTCAACATGGACTTCCGGACCTGCTCCTGTACCTCAGAGTCTTTATCATTGGCGGCATCTAGTAAAGCCAGGGTCACCTCTGGAGAGAAAACCCAGCAGAGCCAGGAGAACCAGGGTAACCAGGACAACCAGAGGAATCAGAGGAAACAGAAGAACCAGAGGAACCAGGAGAACCAGGGGAATCAGGAGAACCAAGGTAACCAGGACAACCAGACGAACCAGAAGAACCAGAGGAATCAGAGGAAAAAGAGGAACCAGGAGAACCAAGGTAACCAGGAAAACCAAAGGAACCAGGGGAAACAGGAGTACATGTGAACACAGATGGAAGATAACGTCTATCTGGAAAATGTATCATCTGAAACGTGAAATAAAGACAGAGAACAGCTCACGTTCTACATCAGTGTCATCCATGACACACAGACAGACCGAGTCCACGGATAGAGCACAGGCGGAGACTCCCTCTGGGGGACGGAGGGTGGACCACTGGAGACCTGAAGGACAAAAAAGACAAATACTGAACGTCACAACTCACAGAATTACACCGAGAACTGGAAACACCAGGACTGGGACCAGAACCAGGACAAAGACCAGCACTGAGGCCACAACAAAGGACCAGCACCAGGACAGGACCACCACCGGGGAAAGCACCAGGACCAGAACCAGGACCAGACCAAGACCCACACCCAGGACTGATCATCCACTGAGTCATACCCATCCACTGATTTATACCCATCCACTGATTTATTCAGATGGTACTATTATTTGTGTACTCATACAGATGGTACTATTATCTGTGTACTCATACAGATGGTACTATTATCTGTGTACTCATGCAGATGGTACTATTATTTGTGTACTCATACAGATGGTACTATTATTTATGTACATCATACAGATGGTATTACAATCTGTGTACTCATACAGATGGTACTAGTATTTGTGTACTCATACAGATGGCACTATTATCTGTGTATTAATACAGATGGTACTATTATTTGTGTACTCATACAGATGGTACTATTATTTGTGTACTTATACAGATAGTACTATGATCTGTGTACTCATACAGATGGTACTATTATTTGTGTACTTATACAGATGGTACTAGTATGTGTGTACTCATACAGATGGTACTATTATTTGTGTACTCATACAGATGGTACTATGATCTGTGTACTCATACAGATGGCACTATTATTTGTGTACTCATACAGATGGTACTATTATTTGTGTACTCATACAGATGGTACTATGATCTGTGTACTCATACACATGGTACTATTATTTGTGTATTCATGCATACATATGTTTATGTAATTGTGCCTGATTGTCTTCTATATAAATGAAATACACAGTACAACGACTATCGTTACAGCTGACACTGCTACAAACCTGACATGAACATCCTCATCTGACAATTGAATAATAATAATAATAATAATAATAATAATGTGTGTTTGATGTACGTGTTGTGTGTTTGTCGTGTAGACACAACAAATCCACTCAGACACACACCGAGGAGTATAGACACAACACGGACACACACATCTGTGAACGCAGCTGTTGTTCAGCATTTGACACTGTGTCATGTGTGTGTTGTGTGTCTTTGTTGGATTTGTGTGATGCTGACAACCGTTAGCATACGAAGCTAACAGCTGCGGCTACGGAAGAGACGCTACGTCCTGACGTCACGTACAAAAACACTACTTTATCCACACTGACACAGACCCATAAGAACACACAAACCCAGAGACGACGGCGGCGCTTACCTCGGGGTGGACGACGGGGATCCGGGTCGGAACCGAGCTGAGGTTTGTGTGTCCGTCCGATGCCGCAGGTGTAAACACGGCTGGTCGCGTGCCCGCGGTCAGCAGGAAGGGGGCGGGACTAGGGGCATAGAACCGCAGTAGGTAGAGCTGCAACACAAGTACAAACTGTGAACACAACACACTGATCTGTGAACGCAACACACAATGAACACAATTACACAATGCACACACCATGAACACAACTACACACAATGCACACAACTACACAATGAACACAACTACACAACGAACACAACTACACAATGAACACAACTACACACAATGCACACAACTACACAATGAACACAACTACACAATGAACACAACTACACGATGAACACAACTACACACAATGCACACAACTACACAACGAACACAACTACACGATGAACACAACTACACACAATGCACACAACTACACAACGAACACAACTACACAGTGAACACAACTACACACAACGAACACAACTACACAATGAACACAACTACACAATGAACACAACTACACACAAA
>JAPQRP010000010.1:28729342-28744492 GCA_037367295.1 Apogon hyalosoma
GGGTAAGGTCCGCAAAATGGTTTTGTCCAAACAGAGTTGCTGTAGTCTTGTGGCCATGATGGCCGATCGTATTGCCCGTGCCAATTAGGTAAGTGTGCAGATCGGGTAGCCACACCCACAGCTGGGTTCGACTGAACTCTGTCCTCCAATCACATTAAGACAACAAAACAAAAGTAGCTCTGATTGGCTGGAGGGTGCAGAAGTCCCACCCCAGAGTGAACTTTTCATCATCCAATGAGAATGTAACCTATAGTCACCTGCTCTCTAGTCACCTGTTTTACTGACATAGAAATGTTCCCACAGAAAAACAGAATTTCAAACATGTTTGATAAATGATGACCAGGATTAGATCTGATTGACTTAAGTATGTGTTGGTTTTGGTTTTTTTTTTGTTTTTTTTACAGACATTTTGGGCTCAAATGCTTGTGGTTCCTCAGTTCTCCTGTGTTGGTTGTGAGGGTGTCACGGCTTGTGCGCAGATGAAGTTCCTCCTCTCAGTGCAGTCTCTACTGAGCCAAATGCTGGGGTCGGATTTGGACATGACCCCACAGTGGTGGGCAGGGCACTGGGATGCCCCCACCGGCTGGTCCACCAGGTCGTAAATCCCCCAGAACCACCTCCCCCCCAGGAACCGCCGACGCGTCCAGACCTGAAACAGAACCAGATCCACAGATGAGACACTGGTTTGGTTTCATTGGTCATTGATTTAAACCAATGTTTGTAACTTGATTCGTTTCTTTGTGTCATCAGTTGTTGTGTTTGTTACAATAGCTGCTTTTCCATTGACCCTCAAATTGCACGAATATAACTTGCGCATAAAAATGTGTCCAATGGAAGAACGACGAATCTAGAATGCTTGTTACCCCTCTATCTCGTACTAAATTCTAAAATGATTGGGTGTCCTCGTGTGTCCACACATACTGCCACATGTTTGTTTTAAACTCTTCTTCTCCTGTTGCAACATTCATCAACATCCTTTTTTTTGTTCATGTGACTGTAGTTGCACAAAAAGGTCTCTCTATTGCAGGTTTGCGCAATATACATATTTTGATGTGCCCCAAAAACCAAGCGCAAAAATTATTCATCGAAAAAGAGATTTGGCGAAATTGTTGTTTTTCCATTAGGCAAATTATTATGCGCAAAGTTATATTTCATGCAATTTGAGGATCAATGGAAAAGAGACTAGTGAATATATGCACTTCTTTATGTTCTTTATCATAAGTCACTTTTCCATTGACCCTCAAATTGCACGAATATAACATTCACATAAAAATTCGGTGAACATGTGAACAAAAAAAAAAACCAAACAGATGTTGATGGATGTTACAACAAGTGAAGAAGAGTTTAAAACAAACATGTGGCGGTATGTGTGGATACACAAGGAAACCCAATCATTTTAGAATTTAGTACGAGAGAGGGGTAACAAGCATTCTAGATTCAAAACAACAGATGTTTATGTTCATGTTTATGGAATGACTTCTACTGACATCTACCAGAATAAATAATCATCACATTTGGGATTTAATGGCAATTCCCATATTACGTGCTTCTGTTTTCTCAACATTTAGTAAATATCTGTAAAGTTTTGCGCATATGTCCAATGGAAATGCAACTACTGTTCTACTGTCGTGTGTTCAGGAAATAAACAGGTTTCCCTTAACAATGGACATCTTCCTTCACTGTCCACATGAAGATAAGAATGAAAATAGAATCATTTAACCAGGAAATTAAAACAAATAAAACAAAGCGACATTTAAGAAAAGAGAATGAGCATAAAAATATATCAAATATAAGTGACTGTTATTGGGTAAATATATGTGTACATACTTTATTTTTAATTTTTTGTGCTTGTGTCCCTGATGTTTGTGTTTAACTCATGAGTCTGTGATTGGCTATCATGTCCCTGTGTGGTCTGCCCCACCCCTGACCCCGCCCTCCCTTCCCTCTGACCTGGTCCGTGGTGGCGTCATGGATCCTCTGCCTGACGTAGTGGTGCGTGTACAAATTTTCCACCTCGAGGAGGTGGAACCTGCAGACCCCGGTGCAGGTGTAGTTCAGGTGCTTGCAGAACACCAGCGCCTCCTCCCAGGTCCGGTTCAGCTTCACCAACACCAGGTTGTCTTTGTTACAGACGGCACTTTGAGCTTCGCTGCAGTGTCTGCTCTCGTACACATTCTTGACAGTGTTTAAGGAGCCACAATCTTTGGTGGACGGTTCTCCGTCGGCCCAGGTTCTATACTCAGAATGCTGGTTTCCAACCCAATGCCAGGTGTCTCCACCTACTCGGTACAGGCCAATCCAACCGTTTTTGTTCAAGTCACCTGCATTGTGTGTGGTGACAGTGACCAGGTGCCCCCCCTCCTCCTGACAGAACTCCTCAGCCTCGAACCAGGAACGATTGAAAGAATGAAACATGACCTCTGTACCTTTAGAACAGAAGAACTCATGATGACTGGAACACTGGAAACTGAACCACCTCCACCTGTGGTGCCTGTCTGCCTTCACAAATGCACAGTGGGAGCTGTTCTGGTCCAAGTCCCATTCGATGGACCCGGACACGTCTTCAGTTCTGAAACAAACCCAAACCCATCAGCTGCTTCTGTTGGATGATGAAGACGTTCAAGCTGAAGCTGATACTCACTGATTGATCCAGTTCCATTGGGAGTCATTGGCAGCATTTCTCCGCAGACCGACCCAGACGTTGGTTCTGTTCAGATCCCTCAAAAACTTAGACAGGGACTGTGAGCTCATACTGGCCTGTGTGACCATGTTGGTGAACGAGCGGCGGCAGTAGGATTGAATCTCATCCCAGCTCAGGCTTAAGTTGGTGGTGATCGTGGTTGTTCTGAGCCTCTGAGCCTCTGACCAACACCACGCCGTCAGCAGCAGCCAGGTGACAAGGACGACCCGGTTCCCCATGACAGTCCCGTCCCTGGGCCAAATCAGTGCTGTCCGATGGATCAGTGGTCAGAGGAAGACGAGGAGCCGCCACTCTGTTTTTAAAGCAGCTCCATCCCTGACCTCACCCACTGGGATAAGACCACCTCCTGCACCTCCTCCTGCACAGGGGTGGAGTTCAGTCCGAGTCGGAACAGAAGTGGGATTTACAAAAAGTATTCAAACGATGCAACAGAAAACCCCATTTCCCCTGATCAGTGGTGTTACCATGGTAACCGTCATCAGGACTTCAGCCCAAAATGTCTCATCCAACAAACGTCCAATCACTGGTTCCTCTAGATGTTTGACAAAGTGGCATCAAAGTTCAGGAACAATTCAAATATGATGTTTAAGGAGTTCCTCAGATGAGACTCAGTGAAGGTTCGGGTTAAAGTTCAGAAAAACTACAAACCGCATCTGAGTCCAGTTTAGTACAAACACGATGATGGGAATAACCCAGGTCAGGTGGTTTTGAACCAGATTGACTGGTTCTTTCTGCAGAGAGTGTTTATTTTCAGTCCGACTGATGTTCTAATGGTTCTGATGGTTGGTTTTGAACAGACTTCAGTTTCATCCTTTGCTTCATTGACATTGTGTTGTTTTTGATTCTTCGCTTCATTTCCAGCCTTTAGTCAAATTCCTGTTTTTCACTCATTCAAATGTTCATGTAAATAATAAAAGTCCTGAAGACCCTGAAGAAACCAGACAGACGGCATTTGTTAAAGCATCAACGTCCCCAAGAAAAGACCTGAACAGGACCAAGACCAAGGACAGACCTGGACTAAAAGACATGTCCAACAGCTGTGGTCAAAGGTTCCTTCAGTCAAAACAGAGGGGCTGAACAAACAAAGCAGATCCAAATGCAGCCGTGACTGAAGTAGTGCACACGTCTAATCCTCCGACACTTGAAACGGACCTGGGCTTCAGTCAAATCACTGCATTTCCATCTAAAACGTCCACCTTCATGTGTCTGTCACAACACGCAGTGGCATGTTACGAAGCTGGAATCAAGAACCTTCAGTTTGGGTCAAAAAACTCAATGACACGAATTCAGTTTCAGTCTTTGTGAAGTGGATTCCAGGTATAAGAGTAAATAAAAGCCCTTTGACCCGGTTCTGTACAGACCAACAGAACCGGGTCAAAGGGCTTTTATTTACACGTAGTCATTACATTTATATTTATGCATTAAGCAGAAGCTTTTTTCCAAAGCGACTTACAAGGGGAGGATTGACAATTAAGCTACCCCCCAGGTCTCCTTACCATCTTCTCTTTATGGCTAACAAAATAATTCAACAATAAACATTCCACGCTCCCAAAAACCAAGCTAACACATCTGTGACCCTCTGCCTGTATTTTTCCATTCCACCCTTTGAAGCCTGTAACCCTCTAATGTCAATATATTATATCACACAAAGAACAAAAGACTAAACACAGAAATCACTGCTGTATCATATTACATTCCGATTACAAAACATAGAAATCATGGTTATAACATATTGCATTCTAATTATATAATGCTTAGGTTTTTATGTGTTCCTCAACTGTATAATTCGAACAGAGATAACCATGGTCTGGACCAGGAGCTGGGTGACCTGTTGGGTTAGGTATGGCCTGATCTTTCTTATACTGAATAACGTAAAGCGACATGATCAGGTGACAGAGGAAACACGATATGTAAAGGTCAACTGATCATCAGTCATGACTCCCAAGTTTCTTGCTACTTTGGTAGGAGCAAGAGATAAAGAGTCAGTTTTGATGGAGATGTCATGATGTATGGTTGGTTTAGCAGGGAAGACCAGCAGCTGAGTTTGGAGAGGTTTAGCTGGAGGTGATGGGCTTTGAGATGAGATTGGTGCTGAGGCTGTGGGACAGGGGTGTAACAGTATAATGGTGCACTCGCTTGTACCACGCCGCTGCAAAAACAAAACAAAACAACTTTTATGTCAAGTTTTCCCTGTTGTGATATAATAAACCTTATTTAGTTTTATGAACATCTATGTGTTCAGTCAATTAAAGAAAGTAACAAAAACTTCCTTTTACTGAAAAATGTAGTGAATAACATCATAATAAAGAGTAAATGTACGCGGGGATTTGTCGAATTCCTCCTGGTGTGAGTTCAAACATTTGTATTTATGAAATGAGTTTGTTTTAAACAAAGCAGAAGTCGAACTGGACTAAAAACAAAGCAGATTTGGGTGTTTGACTGCAAAAGAACAGGGAAGAAACAAAACACACAGAGTCATAGACGGCATGTGTGTGAATCCACCAGAAGGAAACCAGGCCCAGGACTGAAGAGGACCGGGACCACAGGAGACCAGGCCCGGGACTGAAGAGGACCGGGACCACAGGAGACCAGGCCCGGGACTGAAGAGGACCTGGGCAACCGGGACCACAGGAGACCAGGTCCAAGACTGAAGAGGACTGGGACCACAGGAGACCAGATCTAGGACTGAAGAGGACTGGGACCACAGGAGACCAGGCCAGGGACTGAAGAGGACCAGGGCAACCAGGACCACAGGAGACCAGGCCCGGGACTGAAGAGGACCTGGGCAACTGGGACCACAGGAGACCAGGTCCAAGACTGAAGAGGACTGGGACCACAGGAGACCAGGTCCAGGACTGAAGAGGACCAGGATGACAAAAGACCAGACCCAGAACTACAGAAGACTAGGACTGAAAAACGAAGGGTTCAGGGTCTGTGTTCGTATCTGAATGTGTCCACTTATGCAAGTCATTCATCCTCATGATGATGCAGTTCCTGTGGAAGCCAACAGGTGGCGCAGTCGTATAACAAATGAGATGATAGTAAACCTTGACGGTGTCCGCGCTATAAAACCACATCGAAACAGAATCCACCAGCAGGAGGCAGCACAGAACAGGTTAGATACAGGAATGAAGAGGACCAGATCCAGGATATCTTCATTCATAATTACCCATATTATCTTTATTCAGTGTGTAAAACTGAACCTTTAACCAAACATTAATGTCTTCACCGCTGTGTCATTGATTTATTGGTATTTTTTCAGTAATTTTTGTTTTTTATTGGTTGAAACAGTGAAACCGTAGATGTTTAGAGAACATGATGACTGCAGGTTAATGTTAAATATGTCTTGATATAATCTGATAAATGATCCAGAGGACAGTCACATCTGGAGGTTTTCATCTTTTATTTTAATTTCGTTTCCCATAGGTGGAGTTTCAGTAGCTCCTCCTCTCACTTCTCACAAGCCTTTGAACAACCAACAGGAACATGGATACAGTAGTTACCAATGGACTGAGCCATAACACATCTACAGTGGCAGTGGGGGTGGGGGGTGAGGGGGGCACACGGACACAAATACTGTCACTGACCGTCTCATTGATAAAGGAAAGGACAGATTAACTCAGGACACTCCAACACTGCTGCTACCAACGGTAGAGCTATGACTGCGATGCTAGGGGTCTGTGTATGGGGGAGGGGGGTTATGTGTGGAAATGATGGGGGCGGTCTCTTCCTGACTTCTACTCCTTGGCGTGCATGTACAGCATCAGGTCGGCCACACGGTGGCTGTAGCCGAACTCGTTGTCATACCTGGAAACAGAAAAGACGACGATCAGCAATCAATAAACAGATCAGACACCGATTGATGCGAGTCAGTAAATGTAAACGCATGGACACCAACCAGGAAATGAGCTTCACAAAGTTATCATTGAGGGAGATGCCGGCGCCGGCATCAAAGATGGAGGAGTGTGTGTCGCCAATGAAGTCAGAGGACACCACCTACAGGACAGGGAAGACAGGTTCAACCACCCATACAACCATCAGCCCACACAGCCTGAACAGCAGCCCTACTGCAGCTCCACCCCCCCCACAGCTCCGTCTAATTTATCTTGTGTCAGTTGTACCTGGTCCTCGGTGTATCCCAGGACGCCTTGCAGCGGTCCATGTGCCGCCTTCTTCACCGCCTCCTTAATCTCACTGTAAGATGCAGGTTTGGACAGACGGCACGTCAGGTCCACCACCGACACGTCGGCCACAGGCACCCGGAATGCCATGCCCGTCAGCTTCCTACAAGAACCAGCACAGAACAAACGTATGAGTCTGGACCTGATGCCACATACCAACCAGGGGGCGGGGTCAACCAAGGCCAACAAACACCACATAGAGAAAACTAACGTCAGATGTTTAAAACTTCAAAATGAATCCGCCATCTGTCATTATCAGAAGGAAAAACCAGGATGAAGAAGAAGGTTCTAGTCAAGGTTTGGACCCGTTTAGAGAAGTGTTCAGATTCTATTGCAGGTACACAGTTTTCTGTTGTGTAATGGTGTTCAGTTTGTCTAGTTACAGGTTGGTGTGTGTCTCCTCACCCGTTGAGGTCGGGGATGACCTTTCCGACCGCCTTGGCTGCACCGGTGGAGGCAGGAATGATGTTCTGGGCGGCGCAGCGGCCATCACGCCAGGCCTTTGCGCTGGGGCCATCCACCGTCTTCTGAGTGGCAGTGTAGGCGTGGACTGTAGTCTACAGGAACAGAGTCAGGTAGAAAAGATAAGGAACAGATCAAAACCAGGAGCGACGACTGAGGCAGACAGTGACTCACCATCAGAGCCTCCTCGATACCGAAACTGTCGTGGATGACTTTGGCCAGGGGCGCCAGGCAGTTGGTGGTGCAGGAGGCGTTGCTGTTGGAAACACAGGTGAGGTCAGTGGTTCTACTAACATGGACAGAAACATGAACGAATCACAGTCTAAGAATGACTGGGGGGTATACCTGACGATTCTCATGGAGGACGGGTCGTACTTCTCCTCGTTGACTCCCATGACAAACATCGGTGCATCAGGTGAGGGGGCGGATACGACCACACGCTGTGCTCCGCCCTCAAGGTGAGCCTGAGCATCGTAAGAGAGACATAAGTTTAAACTAATTTCATACAGTAAAGGTACAAAGTATGGGGCACAGGGTACAGAGCGGGGGAACAAATACAAAGTAAAGGGTACGGGATGCTGGATAGAGTACTATGTACTGGATGCAGGTTATGAAGTACTAGATATAGAGTACAGGTTATGGGCTACATACATTGGCTTTCTCCAGGCTGAGGAAGACACCAGTGGACTCAACCACGTACTTGGCTCCACTGTCGCCCCAGGGGATTTCAGCTGGTTTCATACTGTCGACAACAAACAACAACGTCAGTGTGAGGCAATGAAACGTCACCGTTATTAAAGAGCATCTAGTTCACATCTGAAAACAATCCAGTCACAGCAGACAAGTATCTGAGGAGGTGTATTAATAGAGAACATGCTCAGGAAAGACCTTTATGACACTGTCCTAAACTATGACTATGACATCAACGTCCACCGAGGAGCCAATATCTGATGACCTTTGAACTCCTTGACCTTTCACTGATGATTCATTGATTAGTTTGACATCACATCATGAAGATGGACACCGTCCTCTTACCACTGAAAGACGGAGATGGCGTTGCCGTCAATGATGAGTTTATTTCCATCGTGACAGACCTCGCCTTTGTAGCGGCCGTGGGTGGAGTCATACTTGAACATGTAGACCTATGGGGGCAGGGCATTAGTGCATTAGGTTAATAGTGGTTTCATGTTTGATTGACCCGTTGTGTTTCCGTTTCTTTACCATGTAGGGCAGGTCGATGAAGGGGTCGTTGATTGCCACCACCTTGATGCCCTTCTGAAGACACGCCCTCAGAACCAGGCGGCCAATGCGACCGAAGCTGCACAGGCAACAGAGGGGGACGGGTTAAAGAAAAACGGGGCGTCCATATGACACATTTACCAAAATAACTACAGACTTTGAGGTGTTTCGAGGAGAAAGATTCAATAATCTAACAAAACCCCCTTCAACAGGATGGAGAAGGACACAGAACTCACACTGAAGCCAGGGGTGTGCCATCTAAGGCACCTCATGGTTTCATTCGACTGTGATTCAGGGTGCCATGATTCGATTAATCAACAATTATTAAGATTTTCGATGCATCTCTTTTCCCTATTCAGGATTTTTATTTTTCTCACTCTGTGGCTACTTCATACTTTTAAACAAGGCATATTTAACAGTATCCATAAATTCAAGTAATCAAACTGACCTCTAGTACCTTTTATTTGCAATGTGATATCATGAAATTGTGTAAATATACACACCAGTTTAATTGGCATATTATCTATAGGCATTATAAGCTTTCTGCATGTATGTTCATGCTGCGTCAGATACCATGCACTGAGAATTAGGGTTACGTGAACTGGAGATCTTGGCATAAATTGACACGTGATCACATGGCACTGAGTAACACACGAAAGGATGAAATTGCGTACGTATGCCATTTCATGAGATCAGTCTCTTTATTTGTGTCAAACCACTGGATGATCCAACATATTTTCCACCACGGAACCAACAGGAAAAATAGTAGCAGTGGCATATACAGCAAAAGCAGCTGGTATTCACAAATAAAGGTTTCCAGTTACCTGCAAAAGCAGTACTTTTCAAAAATAGCCTACATATTTCTCTATTAACAGTACAAAAAAAACTTTGGTGGAATGAAGTCCACACTTCTCTTAGGAAAAACAAATAAAGTACCTTTAGAAATACATAAGACTTATTTCAATCAAAAGTGTTTTTCACAGATTTCTGTACTAGTCTAATACAAAAAAAAACCTATTTGCTTCTTTAGTTTTTCGGGCCCCTGAAAGCTCCTCAGGACCCCCCCACCCCCACTTCTGTAGAAAACAGGTAATTCAATCTGAACCCACACAAAAGCTAGATTATTCAGTAAGAATAAATAAAGATATCCAAACAAAATCCTCCTCAATGAGCAGCATAAATCCCACAACAAACTGAAGATTTGGCTATCCACAATCAAAGCATGTGTCACATGTCAGAGTTATCCTACATGCTTTCCTCACCGATTCCACTACTTTTGTTTTGGTCTCATTGGACAGTTCGGGAACTGCTTTCTGGGCAAGATACTTTCGGTTCAGAAGTTTGTATCTGGGCTCCAGCATCCACATCAGAGCACCACAGCCCTGGTAGTTAAAAGCCTATGGATGTAAATCCATAGCGATAAAGGTTGTGGTGGCTGATGACATTTGTTTAGCCCTTTCAGAGCTGTGGGGAAGTTTTGATAATCCTTCCTCGATTGTTGGCCGGTTAGCAGCAATAAACGGTGACTTCTCATCCTCTAATCCGGGGTGGAAACGTGTGAGGTGCTGTTGCATATTTGTAGTGTTGCCACTGTACTTAATTTTGGTTTTACACGCCCTACATATGGAGTAGATTTTGTCAATGTCCTTTCCATCCCCGTATTCACAAAAACCAAAATGCTTCCAAATGCTAGCTTTTAAACCCAATGTGTGAATCTCACACTCTGTAACTGGAGCCAAAGAGTGGTGGTTTTACGGTGTTCCCCCTGGTCAGTTCCTTAAGGTGTCCGTCATTTATGAAAAATAATCGTTTTTGAACATTTACGAATCGTTATTGAATCGTCACATGTCCCATCACGATGAATCTAATGTATGATGATCTGATGTATTGGCACCCCCCTAACTGAAGCTTACAGATGGTTGAGGGTTTCACCTAGTTCAGTTTCAGACACTGAAACCTCCATCTAGGGGTGTGTAATATGACGATATTAGATCGTGAAAGACTAGAACGTATCGACGATCCAACAAAGCAGACAGATCGTTGAACGGGGGTGTGGGGGGGTGTTATAAGAGGCTGCATTCCATGCTGCACGTACCCCACAATGAATATGTGCAGTGAAAGTTAATATGGCAGGGCAAGTCTATCATAACTTAAGACTTGGCCCCCACAGAGTTGGGCGTACTTGACTCCCTGAACGTCCCCACATGACCTGTTTTTGAACGTGAAATTGGTACGCTCAACTATGAAACCTCAAACGTCCACAGACAGTGTGTGGAGTCTGTGCCACTCACAGCACACGCACAGTATGCCCGATGTGAGTCCTCCACATACAGGTCCATCTCTTTATTACTCTTAGAATAACAAATGTCAACACTACAAACCTGTTCAATCAGCTGAAGAGGCAGCATCCTAACAGTCAAACTGAACTAGAAGACCAGCCACACCACAGCCAGAGGCAACAGATAGAATTAAACGAAAGCAAACAACTTTAACACAAGCATTAAGTAAAGGCACTCTATGAGAAGGGGAGCAAGTACGTTCCACATTGATCCTTTTTTGGAGTGCCTGGATTATTCTTCTTCTCATTTTGGATTTCTTCCTCCATCCAAGACCACCCAATACACTGATTACCAGTTTAAAAACCTGATTACCAGTTTAAAAACCAGAGCTACCAGCCACCTGTTCTGGAAGCCTGAAGGATTATTTGGGCATTTCTTCATTGATATTTCATTCTTTCTTTTTTTTTTTTAACTTTTCATGTTTATTGAAAGCTACCTCAAAAACCAAGAGCAGTTTAATTTTTATGTACAAGAGTGCACTCAGTGTCATTGTTTACATTTTAGTATGTTTATGTTCTTGGCACATATTGGCAAAATTGCACAAACTAAATTAAAAATGTTCTGGAAGGTTCTTTGGGCTAAATTATTTTTTTCTTTTTGGGCTTCGTCTTACATAGGGAAGATATTTGCTTGCCCTGTTCAGAAACTTGCAAATTAGTCTCAAAGATCAGTGTAAAGAATAGTGATAAAATCGAAATTGTGACTTTATTTTTTAAAAATTGTGATATGATATTTTTGCCATATTGCCCACCTCTACCTCCATCTGTACTGGCTTCAGATGCTGCTTCAGTGTGTTCCTGTGCCTGATGGGTTATGGTAGGTGTTTGTCAGTGGTTCTGTTATTTTAAACAGGGTTCTCTATGTTCTAGTGGAGGTTCTGTGTGTTGCAGTTTCTAACTCACCCATTGATTCCAACCTGGAGGTCTGGCATTTCTGCTGCTGCTTTGGGGGTTATGACCTGTTACCTGGAGGAAAAACACAAAAACACAAACAGATGAAGGGCAAAGCTCTTCTGATCTGATAAAAGCCTGCGTTACTTTGTATTTTTGGTGAAGACTGTTCAACGGTTCAGTTCAACCATGATCGCTGCTTGGGGACAACACTGTGGGTCTATTAAGGAGCCTGGGTTTGACATTCGATAGGAAACCTGACAATAGGAGGTGTTACCCAAGTACCTAGGCAGGTGCCAATAGGCAGCAGGAGGCAGAGCCTGGATCAGGTGACTTGTTTGAGTCTGACTGATTCAGTATTCAACCGTCATATTCATGTCTAAACCATTACAGAACTCAGACAGTTGTGCAGTAGAATCTGAGTCCACAGAAAAGGAACAGAACTAGTCCAAAGCTCTAAAGCAGTGTTGGTCGGGTTAAGGTGGTGTCGATGTGAGTAGAGGTGGTGTTGGTTGGATACCTGACAGGGTGTGTTTCTATTCATCTCCAAGTCAGCAAATACTTTCATCACGATGTGTTGCATCAGGCAGAGACATGTTTAAGAGACAACAGTGGAGGAATGAATGCAACAACTGGCACAACCAACACCTGGACAGGAACCTGCATGTACTGAACTGAGCAGGCGTGTGGTTGGACTATCCATAAAAAACTAGATGAAGTCATGTGACCGACAACAGGCCGGTTCAGTTCAATAGACTCTGGCAGCATTCGTGTTCATCTACATGAGCCGAATTCACCGTCACTAGGACGCCACTGTGTCCTTGGAAGCGGTTGGTTGTCTCTTTAGAATGCTGTAATCTCCTAATCTGCTGTGTGTTACTGCTACACCGGAATGACAAGCTGTCAGTCTGGTGAAATGCATTGTGGGAGCTCTTTAAATAGGCTAAGGGGACAACCAGATTAGGACAAATCTCACAACCAACAGTAGATTGACCACAATAACTGATGTCCATGAAGACATGAACACCTGGAGACATGGACAAACTTCTGCTTCAGAGACTTATTGATGAGTCACAAAAACAAAACTGTATCTGCAAAAGTATCTGCACCAACACTCCAACTCCTATAAGGTCAGAGGTCACAGGTTCATGTGTCCATGTTCTCCTGCTTGGATCAGCACTAACAGAACTGGACGATTCTACAGTCGCATATGGGTCATGATGAAAACATCCACAGTGGGGTTTAGAACACCGACTTTAACCATTAACAAAGACCTGGACAAAAACATCTGAGCTCAAAAGGTCCAAAGAACCAAAGAGGCCGATGGTAGAACTGGGATTCTAAGGCCCAGTTTACACAACAATGACAATATTTGATCGGATTTTTGCATTGTTGGGAGTTGAAAACACAAAAAAGTGAAACTACTTTCCAGACTGGAAATCTTAAAAACGCTCCACTCTCACGTCACTGTCTAAAGGGTTGAAAATGCAAACTGCATTTACTCATCACGCAGAGTTTACATCACAGGAAACAACAACAATATGTCGGATTATTTCCCTGCGATGGACCTTCAAGTGTTGTTAAGCAATAACTTCACCCCCCTGTCTGTCCAGACAAAACTGTCAGGTTTTGTGTGTTTCTTCACCATTTTCAGTTTCCTGTTTTGTGATTTTACTTGGCGCTAGGAGAGAACAGGAAGGGAAGGCGCTTGGTTTGGGTGGTGGTGCTGCCACCTGGCATGCATACTACATCCATAAATAGGACATTTCACACACTGTTGTGTGTCTGTCTGCATGCAGGTTTCCCCCCCAAAACGCACATCTAAACATGGAATTAAAAGTGAGAATGCAACAACACTTTTGTGTGTTTGGTTCAGATCATTACCCTCTAAACTTAGCCTAACTGAAGCGTCCACAGCTGCGTTAGTATGTGTGTGTATTTGGACGAGGACTGGATGGACGGCAGTCCCATTCTTCTGTCCATCGGGTTCTTTGGACTCATTCCCATCCTAAACCTTTGTTCTGTGGATTCAATAAACTCCTTCTGGGCTCTCGTTCAACTTTCTTCCTCCTCACATTCACTGGCTTTTCCTAAGAACTAAACATTGTCCTGCTTTCCTCACATGGGTCTGATGGATGACACTGGAGTCACATGACCACTGACGCTGGACAAAAATGGACAAAGACCCAAGGACACGAAGACGGAGACTCAGCTGAACTGAAATCTGGAAATCAGACTTCACTCACGTCTTCAATATGCACTTTAATGACATGCAACTGTTTAGATTCCAACCCTGTCGACCAATCAGCACACGTCCTCAGGGACACGCCTCCAGCCATGTCCACAGAGGCAGATGTGTTCAGACCTGAAGACCATCTCCGTCTCTGTCCAACCACCATCACCAACGTCATAAACGGAAGATGGACTGTCCTAGATCCACCCCCATCTCTTAGGACTCCACCTGTCCTCTGTCTTTATGTCTCCTTCCCAAATGTTGGTTTAAATTCCTCTGACTTTACAAATGATGCAGTCACAGCTCAATGACAGTCTCCTAGTCTGATTGGTTTGAAAAAGGGGAGGGGCCAATCAATCACCTGATGATTCACAAGAAAATAAATCATGGACAGATTAAAAGAACAATCAGTTCCCCCAGTGGCCTGAGAGGGAACTACAGTGCCCCCCAGAGGGTTTATGCTGCGTTCCCACTACGTGGTACTGGCTCGACTTGACTCGGCCTTTTTGCATTTCCATTACGTAAAAGAACCTGGAATCTGGAACTAGTTTTTTGATGTCTATTCCACCGAGGTTCGAAGAGATACTAAAATGTGACATGTTAATACTGCAGACCACTGATTGGTCAGAGAGTTGTCTCTGCGTCATTCCGTTATCAATGTGTGACCCGCCATTTAAAAAAAAAAAAAAAAAGATGCAGAAGTTTACAGTAAATATGCTGGCAGGTTTATCCACACGATGGCAGCCCGCAAAACTACACCATGGTCGGTCAAGGAAATTCAAACATTTCCATCCTTGATGGCTGACGAAAAAAGTCAGCATGAGCTTGACGACGCAACGCACAAGCAAGTTTATCAGCAACTCTCTGAGCAGACATCATGGAAGTTATGTGCAGCGTTGCCATGACGTCCATGTACTCTAAAGTCGGTAGTATCCTGTAGTGGAAACAGTCTCCGGGAATAGTCAAAGAAACTACTCAAAGAAAGTCTGTGATGCTCATGCAGTGATGTCAGGTGTGGGCGTGGCCAGTGCGTCCATCTCTTCTCTCTCTACTTAATTGTTCTGGTGCAGCAGCCCCCCCCCCATCTGTCCCCATTTCCACACAT
>JAPQRP010000010.1:28754066-28771613 GCA_037367295.1 Apogon hyalosoma
ATATGTACACACACACACACACACACATACATATGTACACACACTCTTTCTTTTCTTCCTTCCTTCCTTCCTTCTTTCTTTGGGAGGATGTTTCGTCTCTCCTTTCCTTCTGTCAAATTCATCAGGTGAATCTCTGGAGAAATGATGAACTCTGGAGGAACTGAGTCGACCACATGAGGAAACTCTTACAGGAACAGATAATGACTCAACTACTGTGTAAGAAATAATTGAGTCCCTTAGACTCATGAAGCGTCTTCACATTTAACATCAGACACAAACAGTAGAACTCAGACCAACATAACAGATGGTTTTATCATCCTGATCTGAGGAAAACAGACTGAAACAGCATTAAAGAACAAACATAAGTCAAAGAACACAAGAGAGGGGAACGTCTACTGGTATTTATGTTACTGGTATTCTACTGTTACTGGTACTTATGTCACTGGTATTTTAATGTGACTGGTATTTTACTGTTAGTGGTATTTATGTCACTGGTATTTATATCACTGGTATTTATGTTACTGGTATGCTACCGTTACTGGTATTCTATCTGACAGTAGAATATCAGTGATGGATGGGGATGTTTTCTTTTTGTTTCTGGGGAGTTGAACCCTTCATACATTAACACCTCCTCTCCTCCTCTGTTTATCTTTGTTTTCATCTTCATTCCGTTTTTTGTCCTTGTCTTCATTGTTGCTCCATCTTCATCCTTATTCTGTCTCTGTCCTCGTTCTGTCTTTATCCTCATTCCATCTTCATCCTTGTTCCGTCTTCATCCTCATCATTGTCTTCATCCTTGTTCTGTCTTCATCCTCGTCTTTGGCCTCACTCGGTCCTCTTCCTCATTCTGTGTTTGTCCTTATCTTCATCTTCATTCCGTCTTCGTCTTTGTCCTCGTTTCATCTTTGTCCTCATTCTGTCTTTGTCCTTGTCTTCGTCCTCATTCTGTGTTTCTCCTCATTCCGTCTTCATTTTTATTTCATTTTTGTCCTTGTCTTCATCCTCATTTCATCTTTGTCTTTGTCTTCGTTCCATCATTGTCCTCATTCCATCTTCGTCTTCATTACGTCTTTATCCTTATTCCATCTTGGTCCTCATCTTTGTTCCATCTTCGTGTTCATCCCGTCTTCATTCTCGTCTTCATCCTCATCCTGTCTTTGTCCACGTCTTTGTATCATCTTCGTCCTCATTCCGTCTTCATCTGTCTCTTCTCTCCTGGTTCCGAAGTCATGTGTTTGTCTCAGTGTCTCCATGGACTTTGACCCGTATATGACCCATCATTAGGGCTGGGTAAAAAATCAATTTGAACGAGCTTAGATCGATTTTAATTTTGTGAAATCGATTAATAGTGGAGGAGATTGACTTTTTAGAGCAGGACTGTGAGTATCTGACCTGGGTACCACCGACGTGGAAGCACCGCTGGCTCTGTCCCGCAAGCCCCTGGTGAAGACGGGGGCGTATCGATCTCGCTCGTGATGGTTCTGGCGCAGGAGGAACACGGAGGAAGTGTTGGGAACAATCCCTCCGCGGGAGGTACTACCAGCCAAAAACTCGAACCCCAGGGCAGAGGAACTGGCCATCTGGAGGCTCTCCGAGGCGAGTTGAGGAAGCCGATGATTCTAGGAATAGTAACTTGGATCCACACTGAGTGTGGAGTCAGAGGAACAGTAAAGCGACAATAATGGACTGCTACCGCAACTATAACCCCCCACCACCACCACCACCAACAATCACTGAGCGCCACCTCGCACTCCACCCCCCCTCCAGTGAGTAGAAGCCACCAGCCATAAAATAGAATAAAGATGATGCAGATGTCCATTCAGAGCCACTGTAGAAACATAGTAACATTTGCATCCTGTTCATTATTTCAGAGCAGATTCATCTCTTTACTGATGAAATGTCATATTTGTTTCCTTTCTAATATCAATATTGATACCAGTACTGATGTGTTAAATGGCTGCTGTAGTCAAATAATTAGGTTACAGCTCAAAATTGTACTTCAGGATCAGTAAATTAATCTGAATCAATCAATGAATACTGAATTGAATCGATAAATGGATTGAATCGAATCAAATCATGATTAATTGATTCAGAATCTTATTAATCGAAATTGAATCGATTATGGAAATTGGCCATGATACCCAGCCCTACCCATCATATGTGATAACATTTACCCATGAGTTTTTCAACTGGTTCTGAAGGTCCAACATTAATCTACGTTCAGAACCAGAACCCCGTGACAGACATGGATAGATGGAGGTGTAAAGTCATTGTATGGGAGACACTTTAAGACTCTTTGATGTTATTGGATGCCGATGATGTCCTCTCCTCTTGAAAGGCTGTCAGCTGGTGGGTTAAGCCCCGCCCCTCACAGGAAGTATGATTCTCTACAGTGATTGGATGCAGATGAATGACCTCATTAATCAGGTAAATGGATCCACATCAGATCATTTTATTCAGTAACAGCAATGATGACCTGGCCCCACCCATATCCTGTGTCAGTCATAATGTTCAGCTGAATCATTGTCTTTGGAGCAACAGACAGAGGAAACAGACCTGAGATCAGTTTACAGTTTAAAGGACACACATCCATAAGTCCCAGTCAACTGCTCACATGCCCTTGTTTTCCCAGAGGTTTTTGCTGTGGCGGAGGCTCTGGGCGCCATTGGCCATGTTCTAATGGACATCGCTAATCTACAACGTGTTCAACAACCAAACATTTCACAGACCAAGGCAGTGTTTCAAACATGTCTTCTACTAAACTCACCCATCCATCAAATCTGAATACCAATCAGACACCAGATTCACCTCTGAACCAACCAGTCAAATGCTGAGGACACTGATCCGCTCCATGTGGAGGAAAATTATTGAATTCTTCTTTTAATCTTGTTATTGATATATCTCTGTTTCAGTTTAGGACTTTGTCCATGCTGAACCTAAAGAACAGGACAAATCAATGATGAGCTCCAACAGTAAGCTCCAAAAGCAAACAATGTAAGCATCTGTTGTGTGCTATATCTTGACTCAAAGTTCAGTAACCTGTGTATGAACTGTGTGCATACGTAACTGTGACTGTATAAAATCTGGTGTCTTTAGACTCTCGTTGTTCAGACTTTAGGAAGACTGAACCCTGTCTGCAGTACAGTATGTTGGTTCTTGTAATTCTAATTGATGATTATTATTGATTAGTACAGCTGATTCTTACTGGTTGTTTCAGTAATAAGTAATTGTAGAATTAACAACCTTATTGCTGTGATCATTTCCTCAGTGAAAAAGTTTCTACCACACTCCATAGATGAGAGGAACCTCAGACCTGGTTCAGACCTGGTTCAGACCTTGTCTAAACCTGGTTCAGACCAGGACCTGGTACTCTGTGTGTATTACGTGTGTACTTTGTGTGTATTATGTGTGTACTCTGTGTGTATTACGTGTGTACTTTGTGTGCATTATGTGTGTACTCTGTATTACGTGTGTACTCTGTGTGTATTCTGTGCCTATTACGTGTGTACTCTGTATGTATTATGTGTGTACTCTGTGTATTATGTGTGTACTATGTATTACGTGTGTATTATGTGTGTGCTCTGTGTGTGTTATGTGTGTATTCCGAGTGTATTATGTGTGTACTCTGTGTGTATTATGTGTGTACTCTGTGTGTGTACTGCTGAACCAAGTCCAGGTTGAAGTTGAGGTGAAGGATTGATGATACTGAAGGGAAAAGAGAACAGAAGAACAGACAGAAACAGGAGAATAAATCAGATACCAGAGGAAGAGGAGGAGCAAGAGGAGGAGAGAAGGAGGAGGAGGAAAAGGAGGACGAAGAGAAGGAGGAAGAAGACAAAGAGGAGGAGGAGGAAGAGAAGGAGGATGAGGACGAGGAACATGAGGAAGAGGAGGAGCATAAAACTGGTTCCATCCAATCAGAGCAGATCTTTGATCAGTTATGTTTTATCATATGTGATTTGATGTCGTGTGTTTTCATGTGATTCATTCAGTCATTTTCAGTCCAGATTAAATATCATATTCTGCTGATGTAACTTCTGTCTGTGACCACACCCGCCTCCACCTCCACGTCCCCCTCTACCTCCATGTCCACCTCCACTTCTACCTCCACATCCACTTCTTCCTCCACATCCACCTCTACCTCCACATCCACTTCTTCCTCCACTTCTACCACCACATCCACCTCTACCCCTACCTCCACATCCATGTCCACCTCTAACACCACATACACCTCCATGTCCACCTCCACCTCTACATCCATCTCCACCTCCTCTCCTACGTCCACCTCTGCCTCCACTGCTACCTCCACATACACTTCTACTTCTACCGCCACCTCCCCCTCCTCAGACTCCTTCTCCTCCACCTTCCCCTCCACCTCCATGTCCCCCTCCTCCTCCCCCTCAGATTCCTCCTCTATCTCCATCTTCATGTCCATCTTTCCCTCCATCTCCACCTCCTCCTCAGATTCCTTCTACACCTTCTCCTTCTCCTCCCCTCTTATTCAAACTCCTCCTCCACCTCCATGTCCACCCCCCTTCCTCATCTTCTTTCACCTCCAACTCCCCAGACTCTTCCTCCTCCACCTTACCCTCCATGTCCACCTCTTCTTCCTCCATGTCCATCCCCTTCTACTTCTTCTCCTCCTCCACCTCTCCCTCCTCAGACTCCTCCTCCTCCTCCATGTCCACCCCCTTAAGGCTCCTCCTCCATCTCCACCTCCCCTTGCTCCTCCTCCCCCTCCCCCTCCTCAGGCTCCTCCTCCATCTCATCTCCCCTCCCTCCTCCTCCACCTCAGACTCCTTCATTCTCTTCATATTCTTCTCTTTCTTTTACCACATCTCTGACTCTAACTCTTTCAACACACACACATGAACACACATACACACATGTTGGATGCTGGGTGACCACATCCCCCCCTAACCCAACCTCAGGCCGTGGTAAATGAGTGTGCGATGGGTCCTGGTGCTCAGACTGGCAGAGGTATTTTTAGTACCAGTGGTTTCCATCAGTAAATCTGCTCCGACTTCATATTTCAGCCTGAATCCGACCTCAGAGACTCTGTTTCAGTTGGTTTAAGACTTTAGACTTCACTGTTAAATGTAGCGTGGACATTTGTGGATGGACGTGGATGAGGGTAATTGGTGATAACTCAAAAATAACAACATGGCTTCAAATGTGACGGAAGAAGCTGAGGAGGAACCGTAGAAGGAGGAGTCAGGGTTTGGGTTAGTTTGAGTTTGAGTGGAAACAACCGTCACATCCAATCACACACACCAACCCTAACCCAAACCAGATGCATCGCCACCGCTGCTGTGGAGCGTTGTACCCGGTGGGCGTGGCCTCCACCTGCAACGCTCGGCGGCCAATTACCCAGCATTTGATACAGCAAACGCTGCTGCTGATTGGCCACGGCAGGTGGAGTTATTTAAGCAGCATAATGAGGTCCAGGACTGAAACAAAACTGAAGAACCAGACACAAAACCTGAAACAGAACTGAAGAACCAGACACAGAACCTGAAACAGAACCAAAAAACCAGACACAGAACAACCTGAAACAGAACAGAAGAACCAGACACAGAACCTGAAACAGAACCAAAGAACCAGACACAGAACAACCTGAAACAGAAGAACCAGACACAGAACCTGAAACAGAACCGAAGAACCAGACACAGAACAACCTGAAACAGAACTGAAGAACCAGACACTACTTCACCACTGGTTTGACCACAGCAGTTGGAATTTGGAGCAAGACGTGACCATATTTGGAAAAAATGTGGCACATTAGGGGTCAGAGGTCAGCTAATGTTAAAACTAGCTTAATACCAGTTGTATCTGGTCTATAAACATGGATATTTCCCAGCTCTGTTGTCATGGACATGAATCTGCATAAATAAAGCATACAGCCCCCTCATGTGTCCAGATTGGATTAAACAAAGGTCACATGACCATCATGTACTTCAGTCCCATACTGTGATGTTTGGATCTTGAAACTGTTGAACCCTGAACAAAATCTACACTTTGAAGCAAGTTTTTAAAATACTGGTTTTCTTTAAATTTAAACCAGAGTTTAATGTAAATGAAAAGAATAAACACAGATGTGAGTTTTATTAAATAAACTGTTGACTGTCCCCTTAATGTCCTGTTGATGAACACGACACATCAACATCAAACTTTCGATTTGACCCAAAGTTTACCTAATGGAAGAAGAACCTCCACATGGACTGGATTATTTATCAGAGGATCCAGATCATTTATCAGAGGATCCACAAATCAGACCAAGGGTCCTGTAGTCCAGTGGCATATTTAAAGACATTAATTGACATTTGTTTGACCTTTCAAGGTCTCTCAAGGTCAAAGGTCATGGCTCCAAATGAAAGCCCATATGTGACTTACTATCTATTTCCCACAGTAATTTTATCAATGTCTTCAACTGTTTTGAAGTTATAGCACTTTGAAATGTGTCTCTTTATAAATCAATGGGGATTTATACAATTTCAGAACTTCATAAAAAATTAAAAATCAATATTTCTCAATTCTTTGAACAAACTTGGTAGAACTTATCCAAAGGAATCTCTGTTATGAATCTCAATTGATTGTGGCTGAAAGTTTTGGAGAAAAATTGTTTACGGATAGACGACAACTGATACCAATAGTCCGTCAGCTCTTCAGGCCATTGGACTGAAAAATAAAAACAGACCCGAGTGAGACAAGTCCTGGACAAATATACCAACTGTTTTTAAGGGCCACTTCTCAATACGTGTTCTTGTCTGTTCTTCCATTCTTGTGAAATATCATCAGTCACAACCCAAGTACTGTTCCAGTTGAAAGTTTGCATAAACTCAAGAACCCATGGAATATCCGGGTGCTGTTCTTGTCTGCTAGCTTAACCTAGGATGCACTGGTTGGTGACTCATGTAGACTTGGCTGGGAAATAATTCCCAAGATGCACTTCATGCTACTCTCTAATGCTACGGTGGTTTCTGTGAAAACTTAATTCAGAAATGTTTAACTGACTCGATGACCATAACGAGATGATGTGATATAATGTTAGAACACAAGTGAAAGGCAGAATAGAGAGAAATATGTCTGCATTATCATGATACGGGATTCAACAAAATGTATTAGTTTAGAAAAATATACAAAATGTATAATTAACATGTAAATAACACAAATGTTTTGAAATCAAATCAGTGACATTGTGGTGATTTGAGGTAAATACATTATGAATCCAACAGTGTAAATACATCAAAGACAGGGTTAAAGTTCATCAGTACGAGCCACTCAATTCCAGACAGACTGGAATTAACAGGAAGTCCATTCTATGGGTCCATTCTTACCAAAACTGGACTCGCCGAGTTCACTAGACTGTACTCTGCATTCTTGATATTGAGAAATGACCAAGGCTTGAGTCAGAGTCAATGGGAACTTTTAACAGCAGCCTCTAGTGACCGTCAGTGGAATTACAGCGTTAATATTCGTCTGACTCAGGGCTGTCAAACTCATTTTAGTTCAGTTCCACATTCAGCCCAGTACAATGTCAAGTGGGCAGGAACCAGTAACATAACAATGAACATAACGTGTGCACACTTGAAAACTCTCGGCTTGACTTATCAGGTGCACTACTGCCCCAATGGCCTGACTTATCAGTGCATGCCACAGTCTTTGGATGGATGGATGACCAAATAACGACAATACCCTGCAGCCAGTGTGGCTGAGGGTAAAAAAAAAAGTGCAGTTACATTATGAAAGTGTTTACATCTACAAAGTTTCCTTAAAAATGTGAAAAACATGCACAACCTTAAATTAACTAAGAAAAATAAGTGCAATTTGACCAATATTCTGCCTAAGTTTATCTTTGACATGTTCATTATAACTCAAAGATCACAGTGGTTCTACAAATACACATTTAATAACAGACAGAATATTAGTACAATTACATTTACTTCTCTTAAGACATTTCAGGCTGTTCATATTTGTTCAGGTTATTTACATTTTATGTGAAGGGCTGGTTTGCAAATATCAACATTTTGATGGAATTTTACTTTTTACTCTAAAACAAGAGTAAAATTTGTAGTTGTCATTATTTAGGCTATAGGTTATTATGTAATTATTTTACTGGTGTGACCCACTATACATCATATTGGTCTGTATGTGGAATATGAACTAAAAGATTTTAACACCCCGACTGTTAATATCTTCTGTGTAATTTTTACATTTCATAGGTTCATCCTGCGGGCCCGATTGGACCCTTTGGCGGGCCAGTTTTGGCCCACAGGCCGCATGTTTGACACCTGTGCTCTGACTCATTTTGTTTAATATGTGGTTCTTTCACCAATAGAATCAAAAAAGTCCTACAAGATCAAACAGGTTTAATAAACTTCACAAAAACCTCTATTAAAAGTCCTTTAATAAATATAATAAAACTGTTTTCACCTTAAAGCAGAATCTGTTCCACATGGACTCATTATCAAACAATACTGAAACTACTGCCAAATTTGTCAATAACTGAAATTCAAAAAGTCAATAAAACTAATTAAAATAATACAAATAAAATAAAAATAACAGAACAGGTTTAATTCCAAGTCAAAGCAGTTTAACATTAATTCATGTCAAACATTTACTTAAAGTTGATTTTACAGATGGTGGTTTCATTAGTGTCTGTCTCTGATTCCTGGTTGGTCTATGATCCTTCACTGTCATTGGTTGGTCTATGATCCTTTGCTGTCATTGGTTTGTCTATGATCCTTCACTGTCATTGGTTGGTCTATGATCCTTCACTGTCATTGGTTGGTTTATGATCCTTCGCTGTCATTGGTTGGTCTACAATCCTTCGCTGTCATTGGTTGGTCTATGATCCTTCGCTGTCATTGGTTGGTCTATGATCCTTCGCTGTCATTGGTTGGTCTATGATCCTTCACTGTCATTGGTTGGTTTATGATCCTTCGCTGTCATTGGTTGGTCTACGATCCTTCACTGTCATTGGTTGGTCTATGAGCCTTCATTGTCATTGGTTAGTTTATGATCCTTCGCTGTCATTGGTTGGTCTATGAGCCTTCATTGTCATTGGTTAGTTTATGATCCTTCGATGTCGTTGGTTGGTCTATGATCCTTCGCTGTCGTTGGTTTATGATCCTTCGCTGTCGTTGGTCGGTTTATTATCTTTTGCTGTTGTCGACCGTCAGGTGTGTGACCCACAGCAGTTTGTGGTTTGTTCAACTTTGGCTGAAACTGAATCAGCAGATTCAGTGAAATAACGTCTGAGTCGACGATTGTTCCTGTTTAGTCACAGTAAAAGCACTGCGTCGACCACATTTACTGCCGATAAAAACATCCTGTCGTCATTATTCACTGTGTTTCTATGACAACACACAGGCAGAAGCCGTCGCCACTGAACAGTATATTTAGGTCTGAAAACCCCCGAACGCCGCCTGTTTGTCCCATATGCATTCGTCCGCTTCCTTCCAACTCTTTTTCCACTTGTGTCAGTTTATTGACTGAAAACCTCAGACATAATCTGAAAATAATCTGAACAACAAGCTAGAATTAGTCCGTCATTGGCCTTTACTACTTTTATTTTTCTCCTTCAGATGTTCACTGTGACATGTTTGAACCCTGGCATCAACAGAAATGTCATATTTAACCCTTCGCAACTGGTGGAGAAACACCAAATCTGTATGTGTAATCCAGCCCTCGTTTAAAAGAAACCACAACATGAGGTTAGCTCATTAGTTCACCTGTGGCTAATTAGCTTGAGCTCTGATGATGTTTCACTGTGAGCCAATCACATCAGATCTGTGACTGAACATCCCTGATGTTTATGACACTAATTTAATTGAGTTATTTTTACCTTTGGTTTTGTTTTAATCTTCATATTGATTATAGAAGATCAGAGACGTTAAAGTCCTGTGTTCAGTCTGTGGTTCTTCATGAAAGATGGTAGAGCCACTGGAAATGAAAGTACTAGTACTATTAGTCGTTGTACTATTACTACTAACAGTACTGGTACAACTGGTACTACCACTATAACTACTACTACTAATAGTAGTAATGGTAGTAATGGTACATTTCCATCCATGATTCATGTTATAAGAGGAAAAACACCACTAGTCAACTCATATCAAACCAAATGGAAACATCTGTAAAATGAATGAAGGTTAATTTAATTCCATTGAGAACTTTTATTTCAGACTTTTCTTTGTTTTTTATGTTTATTAATTCCATGGTTTTATTCCATGTTTATGTAGCTGTGATGCAACATTCTACCTGTTTTATTCTAATTCCACTTAAATTTCAATGCTAGACATATCTATTTATCACATGAAGCTAAGTTTATTTTCATGTGATTCCTTTTATTTATATATAAACTAGTGCGTTGACCCGTGGGGATCCATGGGTTCTAGATGTGGTAGTTTTTATGCTGTTGTGTATTCGTGTATGCTGTACCACATTTGTCCAGCAGTCACCACCAAAGTGCTCTGGCCATAGGAATGTGATTGTAAGGCTATTGTATTCAAAATTACTAATATCTCCCAAAATCTTGGTCCTATCACCTTGGCATTTTCACTAGTCTGTTCCTTGACCAAAAATACATAAGTCTGACAAACTGCAGCAGTCAGCTCTATACAGATTTGGTGTGAATCCCCAGACACACACGCCCACAGACACACAGAGGCCACTTGGCTTTTATAATATTTATAATAAGGATATATTTACATATTCATATATTTTATTGTCTGGGCTCCTGTTAATGTGAAGTAATGTCTTTTTCTATGATATTACTGTGTGTGTGTTTGAGCACAGCTGTTGACATCACAGGACAGAAGGAACGTTGTGTAATGGATGGCATTTAATTGATGCTGATGAAAATCGGATTCTTTGTTTTGGTAACTTAACAGAGGTTTGTGTTTGAGTGATGGTTGACAGCCCAGTCGGCTTTAACAGCCTGTGTTTGTATTGGCAGCCTCGTCTGCACATCTTTCCTCTCACAACGAGCCTCATTGTCCGTGGAGGAGGACAGGGCTTTATGGTGCGTTCACTGACAAGTGGCAGAAGCACATTCCTCCACTTATTGGACCCGTGATGCCTTTGCTGCGCATCTGCTGTCAGACGTTTGACGACTCGGTTCCACTGAAACCAGAGAAAAACTCCAACAAAGCAGATGAATGTAATGAAGAGAGAAAAGTCTGGACTGGGATGATGAAGAGGAGGAAGAGGAGGAGGGACGTTAGCTGTCAATCAAAGCCCAGGTCCAGGAGGAGGATTGATCCACTGGATCTACTTCAACATGTGTGTCAAAGGCCTTCTGGGGTCCTGAAGGTTTTCAACTCCTCCACTCAGACCAGTCCCATCACATGAGAAACATCTTTCATGGTTAAAAATAGAAATAATAATAAAACTGACTGGAATAAATGTGATGATCATCCATCCTGTAAGTGGATCTGAAACATGCAGGTTATGAGATTAATGAGTACAAAACCTCAGAAACTGGAAACAGACCAAACTGGAACAGAATTAACAACCATCTCATTCATTCGGAGCCTTTACATAGTAAAATCATAGAATCAGCGGAAATAAATCCATTATTTGCTGCTTCCTTTATGGTTTTCTAACTTCAGTTTGTTTCTTCAGATACAGATTCAACTCCTCAACCTGGCGTCATTTTATAAATATTAATTCAACTCAAATCATTTAGAGACAGTTTGTGTAAATGTTTAAAGGTGGTTCAGTGTGTTTTACCTCCGTTATCTACTCGGTTCATATTATTATCATGAATGTTAAAGACGTGTGTTAAAACAGTCAAATAAGACTACCTTCAGACTGCAGCCAAATGTGGCCCAAATCCAATGTTTTTGCCCATATGTGATCTGTATCCGATTTGTTAAAGACAGTCTGAACAGCACAAATACAGTTATTTCAAATCTGATCCGTTATCATTGGTGAACATGGGCTCAAATTAAAGAAGAAAAGGGTTTCCTGGATGTGGCCTCTGCATCGTTCACTGTAGACATGGGTGGCGTCCTGAGTTTGACATGAACAAAACGAAATACTGAAGACAGAGTTAAAATAAAGAACAAAGTAAAGAATTATAATAAATGTTCAACTGTTTAAAGAGGCCTGTGGGTGGAGTTTATTCAGAAAACCAAAGAAAAACACCTTCAAAACAGTTTTATCAGTAATAATTTATGAGGACGATGTGAGGTTGGAGGTGACTGTCAGAGAACGCCGAAGCCAATACTTCGACCCCGACCCCAACCACAAATCCAGCTCAAACCAGTGCTATACAGTGCTCCACAGGGCATGTCCTGTTCCTGAGGTCCAGATCTGAGTAATGGGCCACATCTTATCTGGTTCTGCTGGATCAGATTCTGATCATCTCCCATCTGTTCTCATTGGGTGGCGAAGAGTTGGACCGTCAGTGTCTGAACAACGCTTCAGGTCCTGTTCTCACTGAGTCCAGCCTGGGCTGATCCTGTCTGGACCCAGTTCAGGATCCTCCTCTGACCCAGAGGGTTCACATACCGAGTCCAGGATCCTGTGACTGTAAATGGATCAGAACCCCATGACCAACAGCAACATAAACCATCTCATAATTCCTGCATAGACTTTGTTTCCGACAACACGCCTTTGACTGATGGTACACTTTCCACAGGAGTCCACTTCAGACCAGATGAAAGCCACAGTAGTCCACTTCAGACCAGATGAAACCCACAGTAGTCCACTTCAGACCAGATGAAAGCCACAGTAGTCCACTTCAGACCAGATGAAACCCACAGGAGTCCACTTCAGACCAGATGAAACCCACAGTAGTCCACTTCTGAAACCCACAGTAGTCCACTTCTGAAAACCACAGTAGTCCCCTTCCATCCTCTGATTGGGATTCTCTGACCAGGCAGTGAGTATGGATGTACATGTGCTGAAGAGAACCTCTGACCTTCTGCTTCTTTCAACGCCAGCCTGTTTGGATATTTCTGCTGCTGATTTTAGACTTCGTCTGCTCTAGTTTTCAGGTCTTCATACAATCCAGAGGCTGCATTGATGGACTCACATTCAGACTGACGTCAGTAGATATGAACTGCTGCAGGTTCCTGCCTATGTGCAGTACTGACCTGGTACTATTTGTATGTATTCAATAGTACTTTGACTATTTCTGAGGCTTTTCACTTTTATACTGAGTAACATTGTGGTGTATTCAAGGGCCTTGTTTTCTGTACCAGTACTGAGGTAGACCCAGCCCAGTTCCCCCAGTAGCCATATAACAAGGTGAACATAGAACACAACTGAAACAACAAATACGTAAACCAGTGTCACAGTCTGAGACCAGAGTATGTCAGGAATAATAGAATAAAACAGACCAATGACACAAACTCTGCAGTACCAAGTTAACAGCACACCAAGCTAACAGTGCTAGGCTAACAGCGCTAGGCTAACACTAAGCAGATCCAACAATACAAGAATTATTTCACTGATAAAACTCACTGAATGACACAAAGAACAAAAATAAATGTCACATTATGAAGAGATGAAGGTGAATGTGTCTTACCTTTGCTGTATTCTGATCAGAACTTAGTTTTATATGAATGAAGCTTCTGCTATTGATGCTAATCCTATGGTTTGTGTTACACTGTAATTATTCCCACTGGAAACAAATGGACCAGAGTTTAATTCTGTCTCAATATCTACCAGAATTGCTGACACCGTCTGCTTTTAATCAACTGGTCATAGTTTTCATAATTTTTTTTCCTGTCTTTTAGAAGAAAACAGGCTCAGAAACTGAAACCTGCTTCAGTTTGGACTGCGACGTTCCGTGGTTTTATGTGAAGAATTAAAGCTGCATCAATTTACACACCATGTCCTTCAGGTAACTGAGTGGACTGTGGACAGCCTGGAGGATAAAGATGAAGACAATGAGGAGGGGTCTTCATCCTCAGCTCCACACCTTTATCTGACATTGAATCAGTGTTGACGTATCTAATTAAACCAAACCAGGGACAGACTCTAAACATAAACCTGTCTGTAGATGTTTTCTACATAGACCCATCATGTTCTTCATTTGTTGGTCAACTGGTGTTGGATTCCTACCTGCTCTTCAACAGCTTTAATTTGTAATTTTATTTATTGTTATATAATGTTTCTTAAGTCCAGTGTCTTTTTGGTTAATTGTTTCTTTCTTCTATGGGTTATTTCAGACACTTTTCTGAAAATAAACCAGAATTTGGTTTAACACAGAGAATCTGTGCAAATGTGATAAAAAAAAATGATCCAATATAATTATTAAGGTTTAAAGTGAAGGAACCACAGTCTTTTCCTAGCCTTAACGAAGACCCTGTAGGTTCAGGTTATCTGTGTGTGTGTGTGTGTGTGTGTGTGTGTGTGTGTGTTATCTTACTTTATTTCACTGTTGCTGCATACTGTGTAATTTTGTACATTTTAAGAATTTATTTTCTGATTTTTTTTTTTTTTTTTGCATATTTTTTGGTCATTTTTATTTAACCCTGTTTACCCCGTTCCATATCTGTCTAACACTCATGTCGTTGTGTCCGTCCTTTGGCTCCAGACCGCCGTCAGTCATCTGATCTATATTGTACAGATCTATGCCAGACGCTGACGCCGTGGACTCATATGGAACATATTGTTGTTATGATCCAGCTGCCCACAGAGACACAAATGTCCAGGATCATATGGTGGAAAACCACATCGGCATTACTCCCGCCCTCTCACATGCACACAAACGCATCATTGCCAGAACCATCTCCATATAAACAAATGGACCCACACAAGGACGCCAGCCGACACACAACCCGCCGCTCATATCCACATCCACATCCACACAATTAATGCCTCAATAAATCAACCGCTCAGTTTTTCGTTGGAGCGCGGAACTATTTTTTCCGAAATTCCACAAAATGATCTTGTGTAATTTACAGTGTGTTTTCCACCGAGGGGAGCGATACCGGGTTCTGGGCTGTAAACGCTGCCCTGCCATGTTTATTTTCATTTCATTTTGTTCTGCTTCTACTAACACTTTAGCTCCGTGATTTAAGGAGCTCAGAGGAGGGTTGGACGTGGACCAGCTGGCACTGGGACACCTGGACGTCCTCTGAAACTCCAAACTCAACTCCAGTCCAGTCACGTCTGCAGATCCGGTCGGCAGCAGCGTCTGCACCGAGACACGATTAAGACGGACCATCTTTCAATCAACACCTGTCCAATCAGCACCTGTCAATCAACACTTGTCAATTAACACCTGTCAATCAGCACCTGTCAACCAACACATGTCAATCAACACCTGTCCAATCAACACCTGTCAATCAACACCTGTCGATCAACACCTGTCAATTAAACACCTGTCAATCAGAACCTGTCAATCAACACTGTCAATCAGCACCTGTCAATCAACGCCTGTTTGCAAAAAGCTATTTACTGTAAGTGTTGAAACATAAACCTGTGTGTTTTATTCGGTTTATGAGTCATCTTATATTCATCTTATATAAATAAGTCACATTTACTTTCCCTTTATGGTGCCCCAGAGTACGGTAGATAACTGTGCCATCCTAACAGAAAGTTATTTACATTAAAAAAAAAAACGCCCTATTGGGCCTTATGTGTGCACATGCCTGTTTTATACAACTGTATACAAGTAATCAAGGAATAAGAAAGGATTCTATTGTTCAGTACAGAAAGGCCCAATCTCAATTCACCCCTTAGCCCTCCCCCTTACCCCTACCCCTTGGCCCTTGCACTTGACACTACTCCTTGAAAAGGAGCTGCGAGGGGTAGGGGTGAAACATTCCCCTATGAAATGGGACAACCCTTCGAGACCTGTTACATCATCAGCAGTCATCAATGCCGCTATAAACAGATGCAGCAACTTTGTTTCAGAAAGAATTCACCATGCTGTCAGTAGCTGTAACTGTCTCTGTTACATAGGTTTTGGGCATCTTTGCAGCTATTAACTATAAACCACAGAAATGCAATCTATAACTCATTGAAATGGCATTAAACAGTCGATCAAATGATTAAGTTGTTTACGAAGAAAATACATTCATTTGTGTGCTTCTTCCATCACACTGCTGCACTTTTTTGCTGTGTTTACCTCCATCTTGCCAATGATTTAAACAGAAGTATGGGAAATTTCTCCTACCCCTCCATTCGTAGTGTGGTCCTGGAAAATCTCCATTTCGAGGGCTGTACAGCCCTCCGCCTTAGCCCTTTCCCCTCCTTATAGAGGGGTAGGGGTAAGGGGTGAGGGCCAAGGTGAATTGGGATTTGGCCAAAGTGTCCTTTTATTCAGTACAGTGATATAATTTGTTCCTACTGTGCAATTCAGTTTTTGTTGACAAGCAAAATAAAAATCTAATTTTGAGAGAAAAAAAAAAACCTGTTCTCTTTACGCACAAAACATATACCAAAACCGAACCAAAACTGAAAAACTATGGCCCAAGAACGGACATATATATTTGGAGAGAGAGAGACAGAGAGAGAGAGACAGCATGACACAAAACATTTAATAACATGTAGAGTATTGTTAAAATTGCACTTATTTTTCTTAAGACGTTTCATGTTGTTCATATTTGTTCAGGTTCTTTCACCTTTTTGTGAAAGGATGGTTTGTAAATCAAATTTTTTTCATAAAGTAATTTCACATTTTTCACTCTAAAACAAAAACATTTGGAGTTATCATTATTTATATATTATCTTACTTTAGGTACAATCCACTTAGGATTGTATTGATCTGTATGTGACCAATGAAACTCAAATGATCGTTAATATCTTCAGTGTTGTGTTTGCATTTTACAATTTCAGCCCACAGGCCAGACTGGACCTTTTGGCAGACCGGTTTTGGCCAATGAGCCGTAGGTTTGACAACGATGCTTTAGACTCTGATGGTTGTCCTGGTAACAGCAGATGGATCTAAACCAGCTGAATGTCATTAATGTTAATAGCCCGTCTGTCCATCATCCAGTCAGCCTTCGAAGGCCACATGTCAACACCCAACTAACCCATCAGTTGACCACTTAACCAGTTATCCAGCCAGGAGGAGGCGTCAGTCAAAGCCTGTCTCATCAGGTTCTGACTAATTTTACTGAAGGAAGCGTGATCAAGCACCGAGTCCAAGTGGACGGACTGTGAGTGGGGCCGGTGTGGACAATTCAGGCCCATGTGGATCTGAGTCTGGAGGCACAGCCACTTATTTTCTGTAATAGCCCAGTTTCATTTCAGGCTTGGTTCTGGTCCAGGTGGTTGGTTTAATGCGGTCCAGATGGGAGACGCTCAGCGTTCACAGGACACATTTTTCCAGAGTTTCGGTCGAACCGGGGCTTTGCTAATAAAAGCAGAGGAGATTTTCACAGTTCCGCAGACAAAACCTCGCATTTGAATTCTCCAGGGGGAACGGAGAGCGAGTGAGACCGCAATGTTATACTTTGTTTTTATTAAAGGCTGTGATTGACAGGTTGGAGGGAATTTTCCAGCATTAAAGCAGGGTCTTATTGGAGAGGACGGAGCGCAGGGACCTGGCGCAGCCAAGCAGCACTCTGGCAAACAGCT
>JAPQRP010000010.1:28771757-28787389 GCA_037367295.1 Apogon hyalosoma
ACACCCCCCACACACATATACACTCCTGGGCCTGAGACAGGAGGCCAATCCCCATCCAATCCCAGTCCATTATGGTTCTGGTTCTGAACACCAGCATATTAACACTTGCCTTTAACTCGATGGGAGCTGGACCCCAGACTCGTCCTCTGCTCTATTTTTCCTTCGTCTTTGTGCTTCTGGTTTTCACTCGAGGGACAGTAGCACGTGTTGGGACTTGGATCTGACGGTGCTGCTCATAAAACTTCCACAGCCTCCAGATTCACAGAACCAGTAAAAGGATGAAACGGGTCAGAACCGGCCGCTACGTGTCTTAATCCATCCGGATCATCCTCCCAACACCACCACAGAGCCCTGGACTGAGTCAGCTCTGGACCTGGTTCCATCTGGACTTAGATGGTACGTGTTCATCTGTGAACTAAGATAAGAGACAACGGTAACAAAACCATCAAAACAACATTTAGTAAAACACTAAGACAATTATTCAATAAAAATAAGATGAATGAACCATAATGGTGGGTTAGAGTTTGTAAGGTTAGTAGGGTTGGGGTTAGTAGGGTTAGGGTAGGGGTTTAAGTTAGTAGGGTTAGGGTCAGTGGGGTTAGTTAGTAGGGTTAGGATTAATAGGGTTATGGTAAGTAGGGTTAGTATAGTTAACATTAAGGTTAGGGTCAGGGTTTGTAGGGTTAGGGTAAGTAGGGCCACTGTTATGGTTAGTAGGGTTAGGATTAGTAGGGTCAAGGTTAGGTTTAGTAGGGTTAGTTAGTAGGGTTAGGGCTAGTAGGATTAGTATGGTTAGCAGAGTTAAAGTTAGTAGGGTCAGGATTAGGGTTAGTAAGTTCAAGATTAGGGTTAGTAGGGTCAGGGTTAGGTTTAGTAGGAATAGGGTTAGGGTTTCGTCTTCTTCTTCATCATGTGTTCAGTTCTCATCGTGTTAACTCATCTTCATACATGTGTACATTTCAGTTTTCAGTGTCCTTCTTCAGCTCTGTTTTGGATCAACATCGGTACCGGTGCCCTTGACTTTCCTCTGAAATTGAAACATATGGACCTGGGTCCACTTTGCACATGTGTGACTATGGCAACAGTACAGCCGTTAGCATCAATATTATATTAATGAACATTTAGAACATTCATTTATTTTTCCTGTCAAGTTGCATTTTTATACTTGGTTTGTTCACTTGGTAACCCCGTTACCTAGTAACCTCATTACCCTGGTAACCCTGTTACCCTGGTAACTCCGTTACCTAGTAACCCTGTTACCTAGTAATCCCGTTACCCTAGTAACCCCATTACCTGGTAACCCTGTCACCTAATAACCTCATTACCCTGGTAACCCCGTTCCCTGTACCATCCTCAGATTAAAATCAGTTGAACATCATCATCAGATGACGAGATTCAGTTTCACACATGAAACAATCAATGAGTTACAAATATGTACTTTAATACATACATATTTGTATTACATGTACTTTAATACATGTTTGTATAACATGTACTTAAATACATACATGTTTGTATTACATGTACTTTAATACATGTTTGTATAACATGTACTTAAATACATACATGTTTGTACTACATGTACTTTAATACATATGTGTTTGTACTATGTGTGTACTTGTGTGTACAGACTGACCACCTGTCTTTTTCTGGTTGTAGTTTTAGTGTTTTCTTTCATCCTCAGCTCAGAGCCTCCACCTCCTACTGTGGACCACGTGTGTGTGTGTCTAGGTGTGTGTGTGTGTGTGTGTGTGTGTGTGTGTGTGTGTGTGTGTGTGTGTGCGTGTGTGTGTGTGTGTGCAGCCCAGCCTAACGTTCTGAAAGCAGCTTTCCTCTCTTTCCTAGTCGTTCTCCATCTTTGTTCTTTTTGTTTTATGGTGACAGTCAGAGTAGAGGCAGGAAGTTGGACCAACGCACCAGCGACACCACAGGAAACTCCAGCTCCAAAGTCAACAGGAGGCCACGCTTCAGGAGGAGCAGCGCTTACCATCCATCTTTAATTAATAGGCCTTATCCACCTGGGGACATGTGAGCAGAAAACCATGGACGAGATGGAAAAACAACAGGAAGAACTCCTGTCTACTCCACTGGGAAGAAGAAGAAGAAGAAAGAGGAGAAGAAGAAGGAGGAAAAGAAGAAGAAGGAAAAGGAGGAGGAGAAGAAGAAGGAGATTTTGGATTTTTTAAATCCACTTTACATGTTTCTTCCTGGTATGAAGTCATGTTCCCATTGTTAAAGCGTTCCAGTGCCCAGAGACAATGCAGATTTACTTATGAATCAAATCGATAAATAAATCAGTGGGACAATCACTCAGACAGAAAACCTGCAAACTGCAATTCATCTGTAACAACAGTGCAAAGGATGTTTCTATGACATCAAATGTTTTAAAAACTGTCTAAATCATTGATCATCTTGTAGAAAGTGAACTCTAGCCTAAGTCTGCACCTGACGTTGGCGCACCAGACTGAGGCTGCCTCTGGATCTACTTTGTCCTCCATTTGATTTTTTCTGGACACACAGATTGCCAATTTGCCTCCCCTGAAATAAAGTTCAGGAGCTGCCACTTTTTTTGATCTGCTCTCTTGTAACCAGCACCATTGATAAAAGGTGTTTCACAAAAAAGCTCATTAAACAGATTAAAAACATTTGTTAAAAGAGCGAAGAGCACTGTGAGTCTCTTACATTCACGAAAAGCATGAAAAACAGACTCATGGAGGCAACAGAAAGCATTTGCAGCGATGGCACCATGTAAAATCTTTCACTGGAGGTCGGCCGTACGTTTTTTAAAGGGGAGGTTTATATAAAACCCTCCACTGTGGAGCCACACCTCCCAGCCTGCCAGTCCATACAGAGGGTGCTCTACCACACAGCTCCCTCCTGTTGAGCACCTTGACGCAGCTCTTGTAAAAAGTCTTTCTGTCTGTTTCATGCAGGATAAGTTTCCTGGGCTCCTTGAGGAGAGGACCACCTGGCTCTCCACAGTGGGGGCTTATGGATACCTCAGGGAACAGGTCTGTGTTGTCAGGCTCAGTCCCATTGCCATAGTCCATCAGCAGGCTTCTTTCCCTTCCTGAGGGCCTCTACCTCCAAAGCTCTAGGACCTTCTGGACCACCCTGGTCGACTGGATGTTCAGCAAGGAGCCCACAGCCTGAGAGTCTGTCAGTGCCAGCCCTGCGGCGTCCACCACCTGTTTCAGGACCAGGGTCTTTGTCCGGCACAGAGCTGCCATCAGCCCAGGTATGGCTCTGCTGGACACCTTTAGCCTGGCTCCATGAACTAAAAGCTCATTTAATAACCAGAAAACAGAGGTAGCGCTTTTCCTGGAATTACTTTTGAAAAGGGCCCATGATTTTAAAACACCTTGATAAAATGGAGGCAACCCCTTTAACTTTAAAAATTTTGAATCAATTAAAAACAGTGGACCATCCAGTCCCAAGTCACTCACCCGTCTGAGTATGCAGCTGGCCACTTCCCTCCACACCAGATCCTCTGGTCCTGTCACAAACCTCTGGATAAACTCTAACCTAAAAGCAGCAGTTCTGCTGGCCAAGTGGATGAGGCCCTGTCCCCCCTCCTCTCTGGATAAAAACAACACCCCCTGTGGGACCCAATGCAACCCATCCCAGAAAAAGTTTACCAGTTTTGTCTTGAATCTGGGATAAAAGGCCTGATGGGGGATCCATGCAGGCCAGACAGTGCCACAGCTGTAAGCCTACAAGACTACTAAGCACAAGAACTCTACCTCTAAAAGGCATTTGAGGAATTAGCCATTTCCATGCATTTAGCTTCCCTTCTACTTTTCCCATGATGCCCAGCCAGTTTCTCTTGGTCATTGTTTCATTACCGAGGAAGACACCAAGATATTTGAGACCATCTCTTTTCCAATATAGACTTCGTGGAAGAGCTGGGAGGCCATTACACCATTCACCAACAGCAAGGGCTTCACTTTTACTCCAGTTCACCCTGAGGTCAGGGTGTTGAAATAACCAGTTAAATACCAAAGTGTCTTTGTCTTTTTGATTTTTTTTTCAGGACAATGACATCATCTGTATAAGCAGGAGAAGAAAAAAAGGAGACGAAAGAGAAGAACAAGAAGGAGAAGAAGAAAAAGGAGGAGGAGAAGAAGGAGAAGAAGAGGAAGATGAAGAAGAAGAACCTGTCAGACCTGTCAAACCTGTTGAACCTGTTGAACCTACTGGATCTGGTGAACCTGTTAAACCTGGTGGACCTGTTAGTAAAAGTGACTAATGAATCTACTAACAAAGCCCCTTCACCAAACAGACCTGGTGTCAAGGGACAATTTGAGTCTCAGGACAATGTGAGTCGCGCACGCGTAGAGGCATTTATCTCTGTCAGCCATCTTTTCTGACTCGCTACAGCAACCTGGCTAGGACAAATCACTGTTGTATGAGTATGTCAAAGTACAGAGATCTGACTTTACCATTAAGGACTATCTTTCTAGTGATCAGAAGTGATTTGGAGACTTCATTTCTATGCCTACTTTCAGTTTCTTTCACAGTTGAGAGCCTATCCAGCTCACAAATGTTTTGATCTAAATCTGGGGGAAAGTGAGCAGTGGAGGGGATTCGCAGTTCCATGACGACGACTGTCCTAAGGGGGTTGCTATAGTGAATCATAAAAGATGGCCAACAGAGATAAATGCTTCTACGCATGCGCCAGAGCCTTCGATATAACAGTCGCAACACTTCCATAGACTCCAGTTGTAAAAAACGGCAGATGAAATATGGACCTCCTTCCAGGTTCTGGAGGCGCTAATAGTTCCAACCTTGAGTATGGCGGCATCAGAACACAGTCACTTATATTGCTGCTGATCTAGCAACTCCAGCGCTAATTTATTAAGATATCGTCATCTTTCAAATTATCAAGTGTTTTACCTGTATTGTTTATGTTGTAAATTCTGTTTTCTTTGGTATGAGTTGGTGTTTGTATAAATTTATATCTTAACTGTTATGTTGGATTTTCAGCTGTAGCCCTAAAGTTAGCTAGCTTGACTTGGGTCAGATGTTGAGATTTAACCACTATAACCACAAATTATGGAGTTTTTAAGATAAGGTAATGTTAGTACAAATGTTGTTATCAGTGGGTTTTATTTTAGTTGTTTTGCTAAAGTTCGTGGTGTTTGGTTAAGTTTGTCAGCTGAGGTCATGTGCTAACTAAGAGGAGAGTTGCTGTAGAGCCGAGCTCTGCCACTTAAAGTTCATTAAAGTTAATATTTATGAGTTAAAGGAGGCGCGAAATTTCTGTAACCTGGCGTTTGTAAGATCTGTCTCATCCTATAAGAATTCTGTTAAGTTTTCAGTTTGCTAATGATGAGTTTTTAATGGGTTTAGCGTCCATGCTAACGCTAGCATGCTAAGTTAGCCGCTATGCTATCCGCTGGTTAATGCCATTATTGTGTGTGTTTCCTTGGCAGGTGCACAGTGCTCACACAGCTAACCACTGTTTTCTGCTTGTACCTCAGTCCTATAATAGTACAACTTAAAAATGGTAAATTGTCTATCTCCAGTACAATTGCAGAATGAATGAACTTGTAAAGTTAGCACCACACACGTAAGTAGCCTACCCAAGCTAACACCAACCTTTCCCCAAAAAACCGTCAGTTTTTATAGCAATAAATGCAGTCCTTTCAGTGGTCAACCCCACTACTCAAAAACATAACTGACACATCAATACATACAGTAGTGACACAATGGTTGTGTGTGGTTTATTTGGATATTTACCTGAAATAAATCAATCACTGTTGTCTGTCCCACAGAAGATCATGACATTGCTGGGTTTGTTTGGAACTTTTCAGGCTTACTGAACCATGTGATCACCGGAGCGGCCACATCAAAGCATGGCATGCGCCATGGACCATAATGCACCTCTGCCTCAACCCTTGAACTCTTTATTCCTTGGATTCTAATAATTCTAGTTTCTTTATTAATTCTAATAATTTTGATTTCATCCTATTTCACTTATTTTAAGGAATCATTATAAAGTTTGTCCTAAATGTTGTTCATTAAATGTCACATTTTATTATTTCTGTGCCAAAGTGGTTCTATTGGATTCTACTCTGTTTTCATTACAACACTCTGGGGTTTGGTAGACCAGGCCTACCGCAGACCAGGTCCTCTGACCCCAGATTCACCTCATCCCCGGTCCCCTAATCCTGGATCCACCTCAGACCAGATCTTCTGACCCCAGATTCACTTCAGATCAGGTCCTCTAACCCCAGACCTACTTCAGACCAGGTCCTCTGACCCCGGACCCTTCTCTGACCAGGTTCTCTGATCCTGGATATACATCAGACCAGGTCCTCTGATCCAGGATCCACATCAGACCAGATCCTTTGACCCCTGATCCACCTCAGACCAGCTCCTCTGACCCCGGATCCACCTCAGACCAGCTCCTGTGATCCCAGATCTACATCAGACCAGGTCCTCTGATCCCAGATCCACATCAGATCGGGTCCTCTGACCCCTGATACACTTCAGACTAGGTCTTCTGATTCCGGATCCACCTCAGACCAGGTCCTCTGATCCCGGATCCACTTTCAACTTGGTCCTCTGACCATGGATTTATTGGATCCACCTCGGACCAGGTTTCCACAGGTCCATTATATTGCTAATAGGAGGCGGATGCTGGTCCCAGCTCTGGTGGCCCCCAGTCCCGGTCCAAAGCCGCCCCCTCCCTCCTTCAGCGGATCCACTTCCATGGATGTGAAAGCCAGAGCTCATTAGGGGCTGATCTGAATCCCAGACCCGGGTGAGGGTCTGCTGGTGCAGACGCTGGAGTGTGGAAAGGCTCATCTGTGTGTAGGCGGACGGAACCTGATCTGGTCTGTGTGGGCGGAACCGGTTCCTTTTCCCCTCGTCTCAGACAGACTTTCTGCTTTAGAGATCAGACCCAGACCGACCGGACCAGGACTCATCAGGACAAAAACCTCCACAGTCCATTATCTGGGCGTCAGAACATGGACCTGCAGGACCGGACACTAGGCCCGGACCCTCCAGCCTTTAGGTTCAGCTCTGGTACCCGGGTTTGACCCATGAAGACCCAGTTCTACTTTAGTGTCAGTTCCCAAATGAATTCCTCTCTCTTTAACTTTTCTTAAGTGATTTATTTACTGTATCTTGTGGGGGGGTTTTTCAGTGTAAATCCTGTATTTTCCATATTTAATTCACTGACCATGTAGATGTTCATAAAAACTCAGATTAAAGTCAAAGGTTATTAAATCAAAACAGAGAAAAATGAAGAAAAAGTGACTTTTTTCTTTAGCAAAAATCTCATTAACTGAACATAAACCCAGTGTGTCCATCCACTGTCATTGATCCAACTCCATGGGTTTTACTGGTGAATCAATGTTATAGAAGATGACGGTGTTTCCACAGTAACTATGGAGCTTCTGAATGTCCAAATGGGTCATATCTGATGACCATGAAAAGATCAACAATTGTATTTACACCAATTATTGACATGGATTAATAGGATTAGTGGATCAACAGGTATTAGACAGTTCCATCAGTGGATGGGTCTGGTGGGTGTTTGGGTCTTTATGGGTTAACAATTCTATCGGTGGATGGTTCTGGTTCTGGTGGGCGTATCAGTCTTTATGGGTTACTTCCACTAAATGCTGCCGTTTGACTGGTGTTGTTCTTTTTCTTCAGACTTATCCCCCTATGTGTGACCAACAGCTGTTTACATGTGACTTAACGGTGGAAAACACTTGGACAAACGGTAGATATGTGTGGTTTGAAATGAACAGAGTGAAAGTCCAGAACCAGAACCTGGATAACGGGTTTAGGGGACGGACATGGCACCGAGCGTCTGGAAGGAAACATGTGACCACGAGTCTGAAAAAAACATCTGTCATGCCCCGATCATTTTCCATAAAGGCAGTGGACAGAGGAGGAGAAAAACAGCAGAGACATGCTGACAAAGCACAAATGAAAAAGTCTGCAAGGAAAGGAAACAAGGAAACAAAAAAAAGAACAATAACAGAATAAAAAATAAACAAATAAAAGGAATTATCAGCAGTAAACATGAAAGCAAAGAAGCAGACTGGAAAACCATCAGCAGGCAGACGCTGCCCTGTGGTACCCCGGGGAAAAGAGAGGAAGACGAGGAGGAGGAGGGAGGGGGGAGGAGGGGGGTTAAGGTAAGGAGGAGGACAGCGAAGGGACACGGCACACATCCAACCAGTACCTGCAGATTCCATTGACTCTGTTCTATCCTCAGAGCCCTCAACCCCTTCCCCTCCTCCCTTATTTCTAGTAGTACTACTCTAGTAGTCTGAGTACTTCTAGACTTCTAGTAATATTAGTCTAGTAGTCTAAGAACTTCTAGTAGTCTGAGTACTTCTAGTAGTACTACTCTAGTAGTTTGAGTACTTCTAGTAGAACTAGTCTAGTAGTCTGAGCACTTCTAGTAGTACTACTATAGTAGTCTGAGTACTTCTAGTCTCTAAATATTACAAAGTAAAGCAACCTGTGTGAGTCTGATCCCGCACCTGCTGGTGGAAGCTCCGCCCACTGTTTCCTGCCCTTTGACTTTATTTGAGGTTAACAGAAATGTCTGTCCCTGCATGGCCAGGCCCACATTGGAAAACTTTGTGTTTATTGGTTGGAACTGGAAGCATTAACGCCACCAACATATGAATGAAATTTATTTCCACATATACAAACAATTTATTGGTCATCTTGAGTTATTTTCCAGCTTTCAGAAATGATTATTAGAAATACCACCGCCAGTCCAGCATGTTTTCAGTGTGTCCCCATGCACACGCCCACAAACCAGGACCACTCCTCTCATCCAAATGCCCTCCACATTTGTACTAAAGCTGATATGAACGTTAAATAACATATTTCATTGTATAATATTATGTCACATAAATATACATTTATATTTCAGTTTACTCGTAATAGCACACAGCTTTTGATGAATACAAATTTGTCTGTCGAAGGTTTGTTGTTCAAAAATGTGCCACAAGAAAAGTCTCTGAACAACAGATGAGTCGATGGCTCGTCATGGCGCCATAAACGGGTCCAAGTACCGTAAACGCTCCCATAAAGGTCGACAAAAAGAACTGCTGTGTCGCGCTCATTCAAAGTCCTGAAGTGCTGCTGAAGTCTGAGGAGGACGGGGGTCCGCCGGGTCCAGGGTCCTCCTGTTAGCTCCGAATCGCAGACTTCCTGTCTCTGTCTTTATTCTGAAACAGAAGAAGAAAAACCGTCAGACTGTGGGGTCCCCTGACATTCGAGGCGTGTGAACATCATCTGTTTTTTCAAGTCTCATCATCCACTAAAACACATGCAGACATTTATTCAGACGTCGACTGATGATTCCACGTCTATATTTCATATTTTATAGACAAATATCTGCATTTGTTTTGGGAATGGAGTCTGAAAATGAACAGTTAATTCTGCAAGAACCGCTGGAGAAAACCAAAACTCTATAAATACCCTACAATACTCTAAATACTCTTTAATACTCTATAAATACTCTATACTCTATAATATGCTATAAATACGCTATAATACGATATAAGTACTCTATAATACACTACAAATACTCGAATACGCAATAAATACTATATAATATGCAATAAATACTCTATAATATGCTATAAATAGACTACAAATACTCTACAATACTCTATAAATACTCTAATATGCTATAAATACTCTACAAATACTATATAAAACACTATAAATACTCTACAATATACTATACTCTATAAATACTCTGTGATACTCTATAAATACTCTATAATACTCTTTGAATGCTTTATACTCTAATACGCTATAACACTATAAATACTCTACAATACTCTATAATACTCCATAAATACTCTGTAACACTCTATAAACACTCTCTGTAATACTCTATAAATACTTTATAAATGAAAGTGAACTGTAGATGTTGAATAAACCTCCAATCACAGAATCCAACCATCAGAAGGATCCAATAATTAAGGAACAGAAGGGAAACAGACAAAAACATATTCAAATGGATTTAAAACAGTTCAAGGGTTCTGATGGTTGAAACCAGGGACCATTTGTCTGGTTCTGGGTTTGGTTCTAACACTAACGTCTTATTACGACAAAGTTCAAACTGTCTTTAAACCCCTGAACCTTCCTTTTTTTTTTCCTTTTGTGTCTGATTCTGGTTCCATAAACGGCTCCTGGACTTGCCCACCGTCCCTTTAATGGTTTTACCGTCAGATCAGTGACTTCATGAGCTGATGAACGATGGCAGAACCCAATTGGTTCTCATTTATCTGTGGTATCAGAGCAGAGGCCTCGGGTTCCTGGCCAAGGACCAGACGTTCTGTATCGGGCCAGGAAAATCACATCACAGTTTCCTCCAATTCACCTCTGACCCAGAGGTCCGTTCGCTACTGCGGGATGGAACCGACCACAGGACGGAACCAACCATGGAGAACCAACCACAGGACAGAACCACCCATGGGATAGAACTGACCATGAGACAGAACCAACCATGGAGAACCACCCCTGGGACAGAACCGACCACAGGATGGAACCGACCTCAGGTAGAACACACACATCACTGCAGCTTCACCAGAGCACATTCAAGGTTAAAGGTCATCTCTGTGCTCTCCAAACCCCACCCCCCACATATTCCACGTAAGTGTACGTGCTTGGAAAGGTACCAGGCGGTGATGAGAACACTAGACTGGGACCAGAACTGGCCCTCCCGCTGATGGAGGTGGATGACAGCAGACACAAGGGACGCTGTGGTCCAGATCTGGTCCAGATGGACTCAGATTAGGTCCTCATTATGAGTCATTAGATCATCTATACATACATCAACAGCCAATGTTTACGGCTGGTAGTGAATGCATCCTGTGACATTTGCGTTCTGTTTGGTGTTTTAGTGCAGTGATACTCAAAGTGTGGTTCGCGAGTTCCCCCAAGAGGATGTCATTAAAGTCAAATTTATATGAGTGTTTCTCAAATCACCCTCATCTGACTTCCAAAGCAAAGTTACGAGTACAGATATTGTTTTCTAAATTAAAAGTGAATCAGAAGTAGCCAAAATAAGTCTAAGAGGAGACTTCTATGCAAACCCACGTTTTGTGTCACCGTCTCCTTACAGTTAGGTTACCTAGGTCTCCTATTGTCATATCAAAGACCTCTTGTAACTTGTGAATTTTGGTGGAAATGACGTAGAATAGCTAACTAATCAGTAACGAAACAAAACAAAATGAAACGAAGAGTGGCGTGAACAGTTCTAAAATACTATGGGTAATTTAGATTGACCTTTTAACCTATCAGTGCATGTGTTTGGATGGTGGGAGGAAGCTGGAGTGCCCAGAGAGAACCCACATAGACATGGGGAGAACATGCAAACTCCACACAGAAAGCCATCGAGTGGTGTTGGAATTGAACCTAGGACCTTCTTGCTGTGAGGCACGAGTGCTATCCACTGCACCACCATGTCCCCCCGACTTAAATTGAAATATACAAAAAAACAAAAACAAAACCTTTTTAAACAGCCTATATTACAATATTATTATATTTTATATGGACTTAATTTGTAATATACAAAATATAATAATATTGTAATATAGGCTGTTTAAAAAGTTGGGGTTTTTTAGGGTGGGAGTGGGAAACTAGCTGGCTGGTTAGATGGTCTGTGAATTTTTTTTAAATGATAAATTGATCCTTGGTGTGAAAAAGTTTAAGAACCCCTGTTGTAGTGAATCCGAATCACACCAACAAACGGAACCACAACCTCCATATCGCAGCATTCATGGTAGCCACTGGACTGTGGATGGTTTGGGGTAAAAGTGACAAAATACTGAGTGTTTTAGTCTCACTATCGATAATCTGATAATGAATGCTCACTGAGGCTGAACAAGATGGACAAACATGTGATCAGCGTCATGTGATCAGCATCATGTTCACACGGAGGTCATTTGGTTCAGATTTGATCCAAGTTATTCTGATAATATTTGCATCAGGGCTGTCAAACTCATTTTAGTTCAGGTTCAACATCCAGTCCAATTTGATCTCCAGTGGGCCGGCCCAGTGAAAAAATTACAGAATAACCTATAAATAATAACAACTCCAAGTTTTTCTCTTTGTTTTAGTACAAAAAAAAAAAAAACTCCCATTAAATTCAGAAAATATTTACATTTTACAAAAAGATGTGAATAACCTGAAAAAACTGAAATTTCATTAGAAAAATTTGTGCAATTTTAACAATATTATGCCTCGACTTATTATTTATACATGTGCATTACACACAATGTTACACAAACATGTGGTAACAGGCAGAATATTATTAACATTTTGGAGTTTGGAACTAAAATAAGAACAATTTCTATAATATTATGTCTCAGTTTATTATTAACACAACGTATAGATCACAGTGGATCTACAAATACACCAAACATTTAGTAACAGCTAGAATATTGGTACAATTACACTTTTCAAGTTGTTCATATTTGTTTTTATTTATGTATTTATTTGCATGTTACTGTGAAAGGATAGTTTGTAAATGTAAATATTTTCATAGTGTAATGTTATTTTTTTACTTAGAATTTTTTCTCAGAATTTTTCAAGAAGAAAATGTTTAGTTGTTATTATTCATAGGTTATTATGTTATTATTGTACTTGAGCTCACATTGGTCTGTTCGTGGAACCTGGACTAAAATGATTTGGACATCTTTGACTGTTAATGTCTTCAGTGTAAGTTTTGCACTTCATCCCATGGGCCAGATTGGATCCTTTGGCGGGCCAGATTTGGCCATCGGGCCACATGTTTGATACCCCTGTATTGTATCATTTGTTGAGGATAAATGTCACAAACACAAGACTTTACAACTATTACATTTCCACAAATGAAGAATACAAATAAATGAGTGTTGTCAAATGATTAAAATTTTGAATCAGATTAATCACAGGGTTGCTGTGGATTAATTTTGATTAATCATGATTAAAAATCATAATTTTTAATCTATATTAATTGCGTTTCATTTTGCATGAGCAAACATGCTCAAGAAAGAAGGGAATATACATGCAATATATATGCATTTAACACATTTATCATAAACTGGCCAACGCGTTAATCGAAGTACTAGTAGAACCCCTGACTAACCTATGCTTGGCGTTAATGTGGTATTTGAAACTGGAAGTGCTTCGGTGAAAAGAAAACTTCTTCCTGCAGAGTGTGTAGAATACTTTATGTGGGTCGACTGTTCCACCTTGGGTTTTTTTGTCCTCATATTTCCACCCAGAGGCCAACGTGCTGTTTAGCGTCTTCCATCTTTATGGGTTGGTTCTGCTGCCTGTCACTACCAGATCAACTGACTATTTGTTCATTTGTGATGCTAGCTCTACTTGGACAAACTGACCCAAATGCGTTGGCAGAGACGTTCAGAGTCATTCTGCTGCAGATGGGTTAATAGAGTTAACATGTATAATCAGATTAATCATGATGATAGATGAATCCATGTTAACGTGTTAATTTTGACAGCCCTAAAATAAATACAAATATGTAAAGATTTGAAAACCATCTGAAGTGGTTTGAAAATAAATGTTTGGAGGTTGTAAATGCTCGTCTGGACCACGGGACGTTCACTGGGTTGGATGATGTGTAGGAAAAACCTGAGTATTTATCAAATAAAACAGCTTGATGCATTTGAAACGAAAGATCTGTGAAAAACAGAAACTAAGTCAGAAACTGTCCATGACGATGTCACCATGAACCATTAAATGACTGTGAAATCACTGACACGCACCCGACGGCGGCAGTATAGGAAGCACAGCTGTGGATGCTGAATCCAGTGGAGGGGGGGCTGTTTTGACTACCAGGCTTAGAGGACGTGGACTAAACACAGACACATAGCAGCCGGACCCCGGGGACACATTAGTTCAGCTCTGATAACGTCACCTGATGACGGCGACGTTGACGCCCGTCAAAGCCATGGACGGAGCCGGTTCTTTACCTACAACTGTGGATTTTCCATCCACGTTCTGTCAAACACAAACATCTAATTTAAGCTCTGGCTGCACGAGCAGAGGAATGACTGGTTGGAAAAAATAATTCCACTTGGGCAGCGGCCTGACAATCGTATAAGGAGATTGGTATTCAAGCATGGACTGAAAACGGCGAATATCCCTTTGGTTTATCGGCTGAAAATATGTGAATATGCGTCAGAGTCTGTGGCGTCGAACAGAGGCTGTAATTAGTCTCATAAACGCTCGTCAATCAGCCTGTAGACGATTATAGACAAACCATAAAACACAGCAGTAAATAACACAGAAGGATTTCACACATGAACAATGAAGCTAACGAACACAGCTAACAAATGTGGCTAATGAACACAGCTAACAAACTATAACATAAATAATATAATAAATAATATATAACATTATGTGTCTCAGACTCATCAGGAACATTCACTGTGCTTTGATAATACACGTCCTGACAACTTCTGAAAAACACTTGTTTTATCTTCTGTGAACAGATGTCATTAACAACGCGGCCACGCATGGACTTAATTATTGCCACTGTCTAATAAAGACTTATAATTAGCCCACAATTAGCCCAACTTCATTTTTGGGGCTGTTGATGACTTGGACCTTGATTTGACCTCATTAGTGTTGAAATAATGCACACATAATCTGTAGATCAGATCTGGACTCACTGATCTGGATTTGGGTTTGACTGTGCCCGGTGAGCGCCCCCTCCCTGAAGACCCAACGACAGCAGACTGATAGTTTTACTAATAGATTTTGTTAGTTATCTGAGCCGACTCCTTCTGCTGGTGTTAAATTAGGCTTTAACTGCTTCCATCTGTTGGAAATATGCAGACGAGTGGATGAGCGAGTGGAGGCTCAGGTCGAACCCAGACACAGACGTGGGTAGAATAGATCTGACATCCTCCTGCTGCTCATTAACAGAACCTCTTCAAACCAGTAACTGGGAGTCCACGCCTCATTATCAGTAAATGACACTCATTTACTGGGACATGTCGGTGACGTCATGTTTTTTTCCAGTAGAAACTGAATTCAACCCAAACCACAGTCGTTAGTCGGGTCCCGTGGTCTGGGTGCATTTAGGGCCTCGTAGGTGAAGGTTCCTTTGACTTTTTAAAGAACCCGAGCAGTGTTGGCGCAGTGGAAACCCAACAGGACAAACAGGAGGCTGATGATCCCTCTGAGCCGCCACTGCCTCGCTCCCTTCTCCATTTCGGTTTCCACAACTTCCTGCACACCATTAGTTCACAGAGTGTTGAAAGCGCCGTCGCGTCCACAGCTGCTTAACGCACAAATCAGATGCCTTTTTTTTTTTTGTCTCGAAAGCAGCGACGAGCTGCAGAGAAAACAGCCGAGGCTGAGGAGGTTCCTCTGGTCACCAGGGCGTTCCATGGCGGTTTCTGCAGCGTCGCCTTCAAAGACCAATGGCAATGTGTTTCTAATCACAGCAGTTGAATTCAACAGATGAGAACACACCAGCAATTAAACACACCAGAACTTAAACACACCAGAAAGCATTTACACAACAATTAGCTCATTTGTTACAGCGCTTTTGTCTGTCCATGACTCACAGACTCACGACCAGAGGCAGTCTGGTCACTGGGTGTGTGTGTGTGTGT
>JAPQRP010000010.1:28827429-28840907 GCA_037367295.1 Apogon hyalosoma
AGATAGATAGATAGATAGATAGATAGATAGATAGATAGATAGATAGATAGATAGATAGATAGATAGACAGACAGACATACAGTCAGGGCACAGAATCAAAAAGAAAAAGTGTTTGAACCCTTTTATTGGTGATAAACAGAGACAGAAACACACGCAAATTCCATTGGATGTAGCAGTTTGTAAAGGATTAACCAATTAATTAACCAATTAATCAACCAGTCCAATGTGAGGCTCAGCTCCCTGTATTTGAACAAGAAATGAGGAAATTCAGCCATTCTGAATTGAAAAATATTCAGAATTATTGGAATGACATGGAATATACATTTATAGGAAAGATGAGCGACAAATATTACCATTTGCTTTAGTTAACCATGATTTGTTTTTTTTTTCTTTTGATGATAGTGAGGCCCTGCCCCCTGACCCCTACACCTCTAACAGCTGCTGTTTGTGTCTGCTCATGCTCAGTGTGGACCAGGTGCAGTTTACCAACCTGCCACTGGGGGGAGACAAGAAACCAAAGGACTGGACCAGAGTTGGCTACACTTTACTGTCGCAGCATCAGCACTGAAGAAGAAGAAGACGAACACCTGAGCAGGTACGAATATGTCCAGAACAGGTCACATGGAAAAACATCACATAATCAAGAAACACACAACAGCAGGACAACTGAAGGAGAGGGGAATGTAAATCTAAACCATCATCCTTCTCATTTGGACCAATCAGAGGAGCTTCTGCAGTGGACCAGGAAGGTTCTGATCCGTCAGTCACAAAACCCGTTCATTTGATTATTGATCCCATTAAACTGATGATGAAACTGAATCAGGATCAATAAAGTTTAAGAGTGGAAATCAGAAAACTACCCAGAACTCTGCAGTACCAGTACCGGTACAACCCAGAACTCTGCAGTCACAAGAGGAACGCTGTCTGGTACCGGCACTGGTACCAGTACCAGTTTGATGGTGTGAGTTTAGGTTTATTCTAAAAGTGACTAATGACAGTTTGAACAGATTCCACCTGTTTGTGTTGGGTTTGTTCTGGTTCTGGCGGTTCTGATTCAATTTCTCTGTTTTTTCCAGCATTTTTTACATCATCATCACTTCGACCCTCATCACAGATTCTGGACCTTCTAGACCCTCTGAACCTTCTAGACCCTCTGGATCTTCTGAACCCTCAGGACCCTCTGGACCTTCTAAACCCTCTGGACTCTGGACCTCTAGACCCTCTGGACCTTCTAACCCCTCTGGACCTTCTGGATTTTCTGGACCTGGTTCTAATATCCAGTATTTACAAGTTTCTGCATCATATCAGAGCATTTATTTAGTTCATGTGCCCGTCAAATCATCGTTAACATCATTAACATTCCAGTAACTAATGACTGATGATTCAATTCCAAATGTTAATTATTGCTGTTTCTGTTGATGTGATGAGGATGTGAATGATCCCAGATTCAGATCCACGTCATGAACTGCTTTGACTAAAACCATGAAAACGTCCTGTTTTAATAGAAATAAAGACAAACATCTCCTGGTGTTTGTGTCTCTGCTTCATTTGTGTAAAACCTATAAATGCAGGTACAAGGTCGACGGCTGGGGTCAAAGGTCAACATTTCAGATTATATATACATATATACACACGCACACACACATACACACTGTATTTTATATCTCAGATTATAGACCCTTTTACTGTTAGTAAAAAGTGATGACATTGATGATATACGCGTGCATTCTGGTGGCAGAAAGATGGCAGACTATAATGGTCTGTCAAGCTACAAGAGGGGATTAATGACAAGAGATCGGGAAAGCTACGTGATTAAGTTAACTTAGGGGGTATATACGTGAGGGTGCATTCTGTAACTGCTGTAACTGAATGAAACTTAAAGGTGCTGTATGTAGGAATTCTGTTCCCAGTAATCATAAAACGGCCCTGAATGTCACCAGACATTAAGGAATCATGTTCATTTCAAATACTGATGTCACTGACAGTAGTAGTCCAGTCAGAATATTTGCATTTGAAAAGCTAAATGTCAGGCCCTAAATAATGTTTATGTTGTCATTTTGTGTTTTGGTTGATACTCCGTCCATCAGCTATCTACCAATCATTGAGTCAAAAGCGTTTCTTCATCCAGGTTGCAAGTTCCACTGAGCTGCATCTGGAGCATTTCTGATCACAAATATCTAACGTTTCTAAACCTAAAAGGCCTCTTATTATTACCAAATACATCATGATAAAGTGAGAAACAAAACAGGGATATGTATAGGAGATGCTTTTGAAACATGGAGACAGCAGCTGAATGACAATATGTAAGTCCATGTGGAATAGAAATCATCAAACACTGTCCCCAGGTGTATGAGGATGAAAAAAGAATACAATACAATACAATAATATAGAACAGAACTGAATAATATAGAATACAATAGAATAGAATACATGTCCTGATACACAAACACAAACATAGAACTGAAATGTTTCAGTGACTGAAAAAAAGTCTTTCTTTTGTTCCACAGTTATGATGAAGACGATGATGAAGACGATGAGGCCCGTCAGAGACTCAGGAGACAAAGTTCTTCATCCAGATGGAACTGAGGTCCTGGTCTGAGGTGGATCACCAGAGAGGACCCAGACACCAGACCAGATCCGGTTTGTTCCATCCTGACCCCCAAGCCCAACTCTGGACCTGTCTACATCTTGGACTCTGCTCTCACTCCTCCAGCTGTGTTTCAGCAGTTCTATCGTCCACACGATCATAGACAATATGAACAGAAACGCTGGCAAACACCGCTGGGCTGGAAAGAAGCACCCATGGACGTTGCTGACCGTTAGGGACTTCCTGACCATCGTGGTCTTCTTGGGCTTTGTGGGCATCCACCACTGCTCCGACTACCGGGTCACGGCCTGGTCGTATAACTTCCACTTCCCCAGAGACATGAGACAGGAGCATGTCGAGGCCATTCTGTGGTCGCATCACCTCAGTGACCCTCAAGATAACGAGGAAAATGAACACCAGAGGAACACGTCTCGCTACGACCTGCTCTCCAAAATCAAACCTCTGTACACCGACATGGTGGATGCCTGTCAGGCCCACTTCCAGCCCTACCAGAACATCTGCACAGACCAGAGGATGGCAGCATCTAAGACCCACATCAGCGTCAAGGACAAGACTCCCACACTGACCTTTAAACTCTGTGTCCTAGCCGACTCTACCACGGGCTATACATGGAACTTTAAGAAGTATAGTGGAAGGAGCCTGACCAGCCCTGCCTTCACGGGTCCCAGCCCCGCCTCCAGGGGTCTGGCTAAATTTTCCCACTCCACTCCAGGAGTGTATTCGATCACAATTTTTTTACCTTCTTGTCGCTGGCTTCATTGAAAATAAATGGTTAAGGGTAGGTTTTACCACAGTGAATATGTACTTCCAAACTGTAGGGGGCGCTCTGTAGAGAAAAATAATACAAAAACTGTGAAGAAGAACCAAAAGGGTCAAATCCACTTTAATGGATAAAGTTCATCCATGTTGATCTTGAAGATGCAGAGAAAAAAAGGCTTGGTTTTAGAATGAAGGCTTTAATGATGCTGTGACTGTTTTATAAAATAAATAAAATTAAAGAATGACAACAGGAGACTTAATTAAAGCAATGATTCAATAGAACAACAGTTTACAGATGATAATAAATCTACATCAGGTTCAATATTAGTCAAACATCCTGATTTCAGTGTAAATACATTCATTTTATTCAAACAGTAAAACAACACAACGGTAAATGTTTTTGGTCATTTGTTATTAATATTTCCTTCAGTAAATGTGTCATTACTGTAGATCATTGAAACAACTGTAAAAAGTCTAAAATAAAGCATCTATTTACAAAAGCACAGAATCCTGAAGGTCGTCAGTTCATGTTCAAACTCTTTGAGTTCAGTCAAAACACTCGGGTCATAAATTATTCAGATTCTGCAAAAAACACACAGATCGTGACATTAATGCTATTAATCATCCGTCCATGTGTTTAATATTGAGGTTCTAGTGGATCTAGGACATCTATGCTCATGTCCATAAGTATTTGGACGTTTCCTCTGTTCACATGGATCTGAAATGAACCAATCAGATTCAAGTCTGGACTTTAAAACATCACATTAACTGTGGAAGAGTTACAACCCTTTTAGGTGGAATATAGACAGAAAAAACACGTGGGTAAGAAACTGAGCTTATGACGTTGCATGTCATGCCAGTTCTTATGGCATTTGGTATGCTATACTTAACACATTTTCAACCTTTCACATGTTATTCAACGCCATTTGATCAATTTACGCCAAGATCTCTGGTTCACATAACCCTAACCCTCAGTGAGTGGTATTTGACATCGATTCAGGTTGGACAGGGGGCCAATAACAGCATGAACATACATGTGGAAAGTTTATAATGCGTACAGCTAACACGCAAATTAAAAGTGGCGTGTATATTATATCGTCATGATATCAGGTTGTATATAGACAGAAAAAACTGGTGGATAATGAGATGAAACAGAGGGAATAGAACCGGGATGTTCTTCACCTGATCTGAACATTTCAGTTCCTCAAGAACAAACTGACGGCATTTGCGGTGACGATGAGAAAAACCACAGTCTAAGATTCACAAGGATTTACATCAAGTATCTGAGTTAGCGTTAGGCCTCTGGACATGGATGGAAAAGGCTGAAAATGGTTCATATAAGATTTTTTTGTTAAACCTGTTAAGTTTCCCCCAGAATCTACCACTGACGTACAGGGTAGGAAATGGAACACAACAAAACAAACACAAACCATGAAAAAAAAAAAAGGTAAAACCATGAAAAGGTGTTTTACGAATGTAAAAAGTCACCAGCTGAGTCTGTGACAGACCCAATCCAATCCTATCTAACCCAGTCCCAGCTCTGATTTTCACCCCTTCCCTTCCCTTCTCTTACCCCTAACCCTTGGCCATTGCACTTGGCACTACCCCGTGAAACGGAGTTACAAGAGGCAGGGGTTGAAACATTCCCCTAGGAAATGAGACAACCCTTCCAGACCTGTTACGTCATCAGCAGTCATCGATGCTGCTATAAATAGATGTGACAACTTTGTGACAGAATCCACCTTGGGCTAAACTACACAAACAGACACATACACGACTAGCACATTTTTTTGCTACAGACTGAAACGGCATTAAACGGACGATCAAATGATTAAGTTATTTGTGTCATTTGTGTGTTTCTTTCAACACACCTGCACTTTTTTGCAAAGTTTTCCTCCATCTTGCTGATGATTCAAACAGAATTATGGGATATTTCTCATACCCCTCTGTTTGTAGTGTAGGTCCTGAAAAATCTCCATTTGGAGAGTCAAACAGCCTTCCCCCTTAGCCCTTCCCCTCCAACTCATCAAGAATCAGAACACCCCTACCCTTTCATGTGAACGTGCAAAATGGAGTGGTAGGGGTAAGGGAGAGGGGCCAAGGGGTGACATTGGATTAGGCCTTGGACAGAACACAGAACACTGAGCTCCTTTAATGTCTAGCACTGACCAATCACAGCCAGGGGAGGAGGAACAGGACAGGTGACCCCATAAACATTAATGACCTGTGGACCAGATCCAACCAGGACGGATCACACCTGTGGACCAGATCCAACCAGGACTGAACACAGCTGTGGAGGATCTGTGCTTATCTCCAAATTACATTTACTTCCTTTTGTAAGTGATTTGTCACCAATTATTATGATATTATCCTCTGTGTTTTACATTTTTCAGTGAAATCCTGCATTTTGTATATCCTATATTTAATTCACTGATCATGTAGATGTTCATTAAAGCTCAGACTAAATTCAAAGGTTATCATATCAAAACAGAAAACATGTGTGTGCACTTGAAAACCCTGAGCTTTCAGTCCACGGCAAAGTTTTTAGATTTTGCACATACTGATGAACGGAAGGACAGACGATGTGCCTGACCCCCCCCCCCCACACACACACACACACACACCTCCTTCACGGACCTCAATCCATCCATAATCTGGACCTCAGTACATAATTCGACAAGTTACGTGACGGACCTGTATAGGGCTGGGTATCACGGCCAATTTCCTTAATTGATTCCATTTCGATTTACAAGGTTCTGAGTCGATTAATCATGATTCAAATTGGTCCGATATCAATTTGATTCAGTATTAATTGTTTGATTCAGATTAATTTAGTGATACCAAAGTACAATTTTCAGCTCTAACCTGATTATTTGACTATCACAGCCATGCAACACATCAATACTGGTATCAATATTGATATTAAAAAGGAAATAATCTGCTCTTAAATAATGAATGGGACAGAAACATTGCCATGTTTCTACAGTGGCTCAGAACAGACTTCTTCATCATTTTTATTCTGTCTTATGTCTGGTTTTGGCTCCCCTGAAACATAATCATGTTGGGCCCTTGGTACAAGAAAGTCACTGGAAAGAATCTGTCAGAGCTGTGTGTGTGTGTGTGTGTGTGTGTGTGTGTGTGTGTGTGTGTGTATGTGTGTGATTGTCAGAGCAGGGGGATAGTTACCCGTGATTGTGGCTCTACTGTTCCTCTGACTCCACAGTAACTGATAATATCACCTAGGGCTGAGTGTGGATCCAAGGTAGTATTCCTAGAACAACCAACTTCTGCGACCTGCATCGGAGAGCCTCCACCGACCAGATGGTCCAGGCGGCCAGTTCCTCCTCACTGTGGGTTTGAATTTAAGGCTGGGAGGACCTCCCATGGAGGTATTTTCCCCACCCTTCCTCCACACCAGAACCATTGCAAGCAAGACCGAGATGCCCCATCTCACCCAGGGGCTCGTGAGACGTAGCCGGTCGTGCCTCCGTGTCAGCGGTACCTGGGTAAGGGATCTCATCCACTATTACTCAATTATGCAAAATTAAAATAACATCAATCTAAGCCCAAGACCTGTATGTGGAGGACGTTTGGATAAAGCTGTGAGACAGTGAAAGTGAGCTCCCCTCACCTTATCGTTGTTGACTATCTGCTGCCCCCCCATGGTTGAAAACCACTGGTGCGTGCCAAAGTTTTTGCACATACTGGACAGACAGACAGACAGACAGATGGAAGGACAGACAACCAACTGATGACAATACCCTGCAGCTAGTGTGGCCAATAGTAAAAACTGGAGGAAAAGTGTCTTTTTCAGTTCAATCTCTCATTAACTGAACATAAACCCAGTGTGTCCATCCACTGTCATTGATCCAACTCCAAATGGGTCATCTGATGACCATGAAAAGATGAATGATTGTATTTTACACCAATTATTTTCATTGTATTGATAAGATTAGTGGATCCACAGGTATTAAACAGTTCCATCAGTAGATGGTGGATGTTTGGGTCTTTAAGGGTTTAGAGCAGACGTTTGGGTCTTTATGGGTTAAATGTGGACATTTGGATGTCAGATCCACTGTGGACGTGAACAGTATTCAACAGTAGGGTTACCGTCCAAATACTTATGGACATGAGTGTATTACAGACCAGTTTAACCCTGTGTTTACTGACAAGGACATCTGGGACTGAAGAAAAAGAGACATGGACACGTTAAGACGAGTGCCATTGCTGTTACAGGTGAGTAAATGTTTTTCTTCATTTGTCAGCTGAGTCTGTTTTACAGTAGAGTCACACTACGAAGAGGTGGACACAGTTCGTTTAAGGACAGAATGGGGATGTTGGACCTTGATGAGCAGGAGACGTCCTCCACTGTCCCCTACTGTCCCCTACTGTCCAACCAGACGTTTCCACCGCATGGCACTGCCTCAACTCTATTCAACTCTACTGTATTTGACTCTTTTGTATTTGACTCTTGTATCTGATTCTAATGTATTTGATTCTACTGTATTTGATTCTACTGTATTTGACTCTAATGTAATTAACTCTAGTGAATTTGACTCTTATGTATCTGACTCTACTGTATTTGACTCTACTTGTGTACGGTACCAGGTTCTTCATGTTCCGATGCAGATTTGGTTTGATCCATCTGGTCATCATAGTGACGCCATCTTCAAACCCACACACAGAAACAGTGAAGGATATCGAGCAGATGCTGATGATACGAGACAATAGAACTCAGTGGGTTTGTTCGGTTCATTAACGGTGACGCAGTGAAAACCCGAGGGGGTGAGAAACCAGAACCAGTATCAGGTTCCAGGTTCTGGACGAACCAAACAGTGGAGTAGGGTGAGGTGGAGCTGAGCTGATACCAGGCAGTGGAAGCGCTCCGGCACTGGTGGAAATGGCGGCAGAGGAGGAGCCTCATGTCCGGGCCAGTTTGTGGACGCCTGGGGAGTTCTGGTAGTTCTGAGGAGAGACACACAACCACAACTTCAGTTTCTACAAGGGTTCTTCAACAGAACAACAGCAGAATAACACCTGCATTTGTGTTTAACAGTATCTATATGGAGTCACAGTGGTTCAGTCCAGTCCACCAGAACCTGAGGTGGTGCAGAAGTCCGGATTAGACACGGGGTGAAACAAAACTGCAACCACACAGATTTCGGAAAATCAAAGTCTGTCCAATAGATATCTTCATAAACATCCACCATCTGAGTCAGTTTCATCAGGTCTGAATAGACCCAACACATACAGGAAACATGACCACGTTGACTTATTAGAGGCTGAAGTGACCATATTTGGACAAAAGGGGTGGAGCTATGACACCCAGTGGGGTCAGAGGTGAGCTAATTCTAATTGCTAGCTTAAGAAGAACGGAGTAACATTTCACATTTGGTGAACGGATCCTGTTAACCTCATATAGACCTGTCAATCAAGCCTGATCAGGTGGAGGTCAGAGGTTCTGTTGGACCAGAGATCTGATTAATAAAGATGGACCCAGTCCAAATGAAACAGATGAGACCAGAATGAGTCCAAACATTCAGTAGAGGTCTATGGGAGACAGGGTTTTATGGAGCAACATCTAGTGGTTGTCAATGGAATTACACTTTCAGATAAATAAAATGTAGAGGACGCATCAGTATCCGAGACCAAATCGAGTCTGGATCCAAACACCTGCATCAGTTTGGCCTCACTGAACATCAGGACATGAAGAACGGGAGGATAACCATGAACAAATGACACAGGGTTTGGTCAGGGACGTTCTTACCCTCATGGCGGTGGAGATCCAGGGCAGAAACCGGGACACTCTGGTGTAGACGCCTGGCTTTTTGGGCATTGCACAACCCGTCCCCCAGCTCACCACGCCCAGAAGACGGTACCGGATGGTCTTCGACAAACAGTCCTCTGCCACGAAAGGACCACCGCTGTCCCCCTGAAACCACACAGGACGCCCACAGTCAGGACAGGATGTCCAGAGACAGGACAGGACATCCACAGTTAGGTAGGACATCCACAGACAGGACAGGACATCCACAGACAAGACAAGACATTCACAGACAGGACAAGAAATCCCCCCACTCCATTCACATTCAACCTTTGACCTTTGACCTCTGCCAGCTGACCTGACAGGCGTCGGTGCCTCCTTTCTCGTATCCGGCACAGAACATACTGGTGGTGATCTGGTTGTCGTAATAGTCCGGGGCGTTGCAGACGGCATCACTGATGATGGGGACATTGGCCTCCTGGAGGACATCGGCCAGATGACCTGAGGAGAACCACAGGGATCCACATTAGGCACTGGCTTACTGTGGACAGTGTAGAGGTCAGAGGTCAGAGCTGTGGAACATGGACTGACCGTAGTATCCCACATTTCCCCAACCCGTCACTGTCCCCATCTGTCCGTCAACCAGCCTCTGACCGTACGCTGGCAGGCACACGGGCTGGACGTACTCTGAAAACACAGGAAGTACAGGAAAACACATGAATGACACACATAAAACATACAAAAACCCATGAAAACATCCATACAATATACAAAAACATACAAAAACTGATGAAAAACATACATAAAACATACGAAACACACACAAAACATACAAAAACATATGAAAAACACATAAAAACACACAAAAACACAACCAAACATACAAAACATTCATAAAACATAGAAAAACACATAAAAACATACAAACACACACAAACATTATTGTAAAGGAGAATCAGTTCTTAACTAACTTACCAGGTTAAATAAAGGTTAAATAAACAAATAACATACTAAAACACACAAAAACCCATGAAAACAAGGTCAGAGTCGATGATAAATGTGCAGTCAAACTTCACTGTTTGTCAATTTTCCAACGTCTTATTTCATTCGACTGTGGAACAATTTTATCTACCCGATAATGTGAATGATGACATTTAAATAAAGTTTAAACTGTTTGTGGATCAGAGTCTGTTTTCCCACTTCCTGTATTTTCTTTTTAAGTGTAGTTCTACTTTCTGGACACTAGTTGTCAGACATGAGCTGCTGAGCCTAAAACCCTGACATGAAGCTCAGTATTTAATATAGAAAAACAGCAGAAATATTAAAGATAATCAAAAATAAAGGCAGAGATGGTTCAGCCTCATCTATGACATGTCTGCTGTTGAACTTCAGCTCCTTCACTGGGTTAATTTATGTCACAGACGTTTGTCCACGTGTCTCCCCATCACTTTGGTATGATGTGGTGCTATATAAATAAAAATGGATGGATGGATGGATGGATGTTTGCCATTGTCTGGGACAGTTGACTTTTGCTGGTTGTCATGGTAACATGGGGTTCTCATACAGAATCTAGTATGTAGTAATTGTTCATCCAGTGGATAAAAGACCTTCTGTCCTGAGTCTGTAAATGGACATAATAACCCCTCATTGCATCTTCATGGATGTCTTTACTCTGTTCATCATCATCATCATCATCATCATCAAAAGCGTTTCCTCTTCATGATGGACAGTTCAGAGGAATCAGGTACTGAGGAAAGAAACCTGCTGGTGGATCTGGATCGGTTCTGTCCACTGGGCTGGACTGTCTTTGTCCAGACTCTGGGACAGGATGGTTTACCGGGACTGAATCAATTTAATAAGCAGAGCCACATCCAGCCCCTACCTAGGGTCAAAGGTCACAGGAGGATGTCCGAAAAAACTGACATTTATCAGCAAGAATGAAACGGTGGAAAAACAACCTGATGGGATTAAAACACTAGAGTTACAACAACAGTCCATCACTAGCCTTGTCCTGGCTCCTCCCACACTGACCTTTAACCTCTCACATACATGGACCCAACCACCTGAACAGGTGAGGTGACGAGACAAACACTCAACCTAATTGACCAACATCAAACACACCACCCCAGCTTCGATCACAACAGGTCAAAGGTCAAAGACACCTGTCCTCAGGCCACTCCCACCCTGTGACCTGGACCAGATCATCTACACCTGAACTCCACCCAAACACTACAATGCTAACATCAAGAATCTACGGATCCAGTAACTGGAAAAACATACACCTTCTTTGTGTTTTTTCCTTTAATTCACATGAAAACTCACTGAAAACTGAGGTGGGAAATAACCTGTACACACGGACACACAGACACAGGGACATGCAGACACAGGGACACACCACCTCAGCGTCGACATTTAACGTTACATCCGTTGGTTCTTCCATTGGCTCTTTGGTTGGTTCATCCGTTGGTTCTTCCATTGGTTCTTTCATTGGTTCTTCCATTAACTCTTCGGTTGGTTCATCCGTTGGTTCTTTCGTTGCCTCTTCCGTTGGCTCTTCCATTGGTTCTTTTGTTGGTTCTTCCATTGATTTTTCCGCTGGCTCTTCTGTTGGCTCTTCCTTTGGTTCATTCGTTGGCTCTTCCATTGGTTCTCCCATTGGCTCTTCAGTTGACTCTTCTGTTGGCTCTTTCGTTACCTCTTCCATTGCCTCTTCCTCCGTTGGTTATTTTGATGGTTCATCCATTGGTTCTTCCATTGGTTTTTCTGCTAGCTCTTCCTTTGGCACTTCTGTTGGCTCTTCCGTTGATTCATCCATTGGTTCTTCTGTTGGTTCTTCCATTGGCTCTTCCATTTGCTCTTCTGTTGGCTCTCCCACTGGTTCTTCCGTTGGTTCATCCGTTGGTTCTCTTGTTGGGTCTTCTGTTGGCTCGTTCATTGGCTCTTACGTTGGTTCTTCCGCTGGCTTCTCCGTTGGTTCTCTCGTTGGCTCTTCTGTTGGTTCTTCCATTGTCCTCTGCTGATTAATCAGTCAGACTCAGGTGAGGTGAACCTGAACAGGTGACTCCCCTACAGCATCAACATCAGAATCTACAGCTGAGACTAACTCATCTGTACCTGGTAACCTTTGACCTGGGTTGATTCTATTCTTATTCTATATTTATGAGGGTTCATGTAGCTGTTCTGAAAATGATCAGGTGTGTATGATGTTCTTATTGGAAACAGGTGGCAAATATGCATTTATACAAAAACTGGATCCATGGAAACATGGACTAAACCACAACCAGCCATCTGAACCAATCAATGATCACATCATCAAGGTTTAGGTGTAGGGTTTAGGTTAAAGGTTAGGTTAGGGTTAAATGTTAGGGTTATGGTTAGGGTTAAAGGTTAAGGTAAAAGGTTAAGGTTAAGGCATGTCCTTACCACTGAATGTCAGAGGCTGAGTCAGCGCCAACACGGCGATGTCCCTGCTGTTGTCGTCGATGTTGGCGTCCACAAAGGGCAGGTAGCTGCTGTGGTAGACGATGGTCTTGACCTCAGCCACATTGGCGTTAACCGGTTTGTTATAGATGGATCCCAGCAGAACACGCCATCGGTTCACAAAACGGTACCGTCTAACAAACAGGGTTAGGAACAGGGTTAGGGTTACGAACAGGGTCAGTGTTAGGAACAGGGTTAGGGTTAAGGTCAGGAACAGGTTTAGGGTTAAGGACAGGGTTATGAACAAGATTAGGGTTAGGAACAGGGTCAGGGTTAGGAACACAGCCAGGGTTAGGAACAGGGTTAGACAGTTCAGGTTAGGTAGATGGTTCTTACTCGGGGAAGCAGTGAGCTGCAGATACGATCCAGCGGTTGGAGATGATGGAGCCTCCACACTGATGGACGCCATCGTACTGCAGACTGACTTGCCACGGCCAACTGCCTTGCCTGGCGTCGACACCACCCACAATACGGTCTGCAGCAAAGCTCCGCCTCCCGCAGTCTGACCGCACAGAGAGGAGATTAGCTGATCAGGGAGAGTACAACTACCCACAGTCAGATAAATACTCAAAGAGGAGTTAATCTGGGAGGGGCTGGACACACCAGCAGCCAATCAGCAACCACCACAGACAAACATCATGGTGGACACCCTTCAGGGGGGCAGGGCAGCTTGTTGTTCAATGAAACCACACCTGACTCCACCCCCTGTATCAGATACATGTCTGTGACCTCGTCCCCCCTCGTCAAGCCTAAGTGTGAACAGGATCTGAACCAGGCTAAGTTCATTTTGTCTATTATTAAAGTAATTATACTTTTCTTTTTCTTTTGTTCAGACAAGGTATGGTTTGCAGATGTTACCTGCTTGAC
>JAPQRP010000010.1:28856653-28874719 GCA_037367295.1 Apogon hyalosoma
GAGACAGGGGGGTGGACAAAGGGAGGAAGGGACAGGGGGAGGACACAGTTAGGGGGGCAGGACGGAGAAAACAGGGTGGAGGAGACAGTGGGAGGAGATGGGAGACAGGATGGAGGAGTCAGGGAGGAGGGGACAGGGAGGAGGAGATGGGGGAGGACAAATGGAGGAGGGGACGGGGGTGAAGACAGTGAGGAGGACACAGGGTGAGGAGACAGGGAGGAGGACACAGTAATGGAGGAGGAGACAGGATGGAGAAGACATGGGGAGGGTGAGACAGGATGGAGAAGACAAGGAGGATGGAGACGGTGGAGGAGACAGGGGAGGGGATGAGGAGGGGAGAGGAGACAGGGAGGGGGAGACAGGATGGGGGAGACAGGAGGGAGAAGACGGGGAGGAGACCGGGGAGGAAATGGGGAGGGGGGAAGATACAGGAGGGAGGAGCCAGGGGGAGGAGATGGGGAGGGCAGGAGACTGGAGGGAGGAAACAGGGGGAGGAGATGGAGAGGAGTCAGGATGGAGAAGGCAGAGGGGAGAAGACAGGGGGAGGAGATGGGGATGAGACAGGAGGGAGGAGACAGGATGGAGGAGACAGGGAGGAGGACACAGGGGGAATGAGAAAGGGGGGAGGAGACAGGGAGGAGGAGAAAGCGGAGGAGACAGGATGAAAAAGACAGGGTGGAGGATTAGAAGGGGAGGAGACAGATGGTGATGATTATGACGATGATGGTGATGATGTCATTGTCGTTTGCACTGCTCTAAATAACAAAAGGATCATTTCATGAAGCGGTGGATGCTTCCTGGTGGCTGGTGCACATTTCTGTTTTCTTTCCTCAGGTAGTTGTTTTCATTTCATATCTGTCGTATCTAACTAAGGTGTTCTCGCTGCTGATTGGTCAGTTAATCTGCCCCCTGATCCGATCTGTGCTGTGATTGGCTCGTCTGTGGTCATCCCGTGTTCCTATGAATTCCCTCATGTCCTGGAGGTAAAACCACACCCACAGCAGCGAGTCCAGGTTTAACCTGGGTTTCAATGGATCCAGGTCTGGATTTGGATCTGGATCTGGACACAAATAGAACATGACTGTTAGTTCTAGTTCATCATCAGGGATAAATCAGAACCAGGATCCACTGAACCAACAGAACCACCAAACCCTGATGTGTTTGTCCATTCTGTGTTCTTTCAGCCATCGGGTTCTGACACTGGAGGACATCAACGCTCCAGGGTTCTGTCTGAGATGTGGTGTCTGGAAAACAGCCGCTGCATCACACCCAGGTACACAACAACATGACAAACACACAAATACAATAATTCCACAAAGGCAGCAACACAACAAATACACAACCACAGATGGTTGAATTCAATGTGTGTGTGTGTGTGTGTGTGTGTGTGTGTGTGTGTGTGTGTGTGTGTGCGCATGTGCGTGTGTGTGTGTGTGTGTGTGTCATCCTGTTCCAGGTATGTGTTCCACAGCGCTGGGATTTTTCCCGACCCATTGTACCAGGGTCGGGTGGAGTTCCAGGGGAAACCGGGGACCCAGAACTGTTCCCTGAGGATCTCCGACCTGCGGCCATCGGACAGTGGAACATATGTGTTCTACGCCATCATTGACCACCCCACCCAGAAGATGCCCGAGCAGAGGGGGGTCCAACTGCTGGTGGCAGGTTCGCAAACTGGGATCAAACAATGATTATGTAACACCAGCAGCAGCATTGTTAGCATCATCATTAGCATCAGTAGAATCATCATCATCATTAGCATAATTAGCATGATGATAATTCTCCCTTTTAACTTCCAATCCAGCTTTATTTCTAAAGCACTTTAAAACAACCCCAGTGGACCTAAGTGCCTAAGTTTTTTACAGAAGACTAAACACATGAATACAATTAATCAAAGCATTAAGAAACAATAAAATCAAATAAATAATACAAGTTCAACTATAACAACAGAAACAAATGTCAACATTGCATGAGTGTCAAAAAGCCAAAGAGAACAGGTGGGTTTAAAGAAGACATTTAAAAACAGGCAACAAGTCTGATATACAGAGGCAGGTCATTCCACAACCTGGGACCAGCAACAAAAACCCAAAGACCCAAAGACCCCATCCCCTCGGAGCTTAGGCTTTGTTCTGGGCACCACCAAGAGCAGCTGATCAACTGATCTGAGAGAGAGAGTGGGTGAGTAAGTGTGAAGGAGCTCAGAGAGGAAGGGTGGTGCAAGACCACAGAAAGATTTAAAAACAAATAAAATGATTTTCAACTGGATTCTAAAATGAGCAGGCAGCCAGAGGTGTGACGCTAACACCAAAGAAATGTGTTCATGTTTACGAGAACCAGTTAGTCAGCAGCAGCATTTAGTACCATTTGGAAATGAGCGATGGAAGACCCACTAACCCCCAAATACAAAACATGACATAGTCCAGCCCAGTGGTGATGAAGGCCTGGATTACACGCTCAAAATGCTGCTTTGGAATGAATGGCTTGACTTTGGCTAACTGTCTTAAGTGAAAAAAGCTCAAATTCACGACTGCCTTTATTTGACTATCAAGGTTAAAGTCAGAGTCCATTTTAAACCCCAGATTTTTGATGACTGGCTTGTTGTAGTGAGCCAAATAACCCAGATCTATTGGGAAGAACCCAGTTGTACCACCAAAAACCATAACCTCAGTCTTATCCTCATTAAAGTTTAAAAAGTTTAAATTTAAACTGTTCCATCTGTCTGTGGAACTAATTCTGACATACTTTTATTTAGGGTTTGTTTGTTTTTCAGTCTCAACACATACAGATGATCATTCACTATAAGCACTGCAATATTTACATTTTATTCATTCATTTCTGAAATAAGACCATGTTTGTGTTTAATGTTTTATTGTAAAGGTTTTAGTTTTATTTTTTCAGACATAAAAATCTCAAAACAACCACTAATGAAATAAACAAGTAAACAAACAAAACCAACAAGGACATTTATCCTCTGAGGTTTCTAGATGGTGTGTTTGGTGTCGGACCCTTGTCCTGGTCTTTGTTCTGTTTCTGAAGCAGAACTGAAACTGTCTGATGTAAACCCTCTGGTTCATCAGGTTTACTGTCCAGGTCCTCAATCCATCTAAATTCAGTTTCACAGGTTTAAGGATTAAAAACCTCGTCTTTTGGTGGGTTTTGATCTTCGTTCTCCGCCTGAACACGTTCATGTGAAACTGCTGTGAAACGTTTGAATGTTGGGTCACTTCTGTTTCTGTTGCGACACTGTGTCATCAACTATGGTTTGAAACATGAGTGTGAAACCCACAGTGATAATGATCCTGGTCTGACACTGAGAACACAACAGACCTGAAATATGTTGTTTTGGACATGTTTTTGAGAACACACACCACATGCATGAACACTGGAATCCATCATTGAAAAGCACAAACTTTTTGTTTGACTGTTGTTTTATTTCTGTCACAGCTTGGAAATTACTGATCAATAACTGATTATTATTGATCACGTAAACAGTCTAATCTGACCTGTTCTATCAGATAACAGCAGTAATCTGATTAGAATAAATCAGATTAACATAGCTAGATTTGTCCCAGTACTCCCATCATACATGTGGGAAAAAACAAAACAGAACCAACGTAGTCAAATGTGACGTTGAAGATAATAACAGGAAGTTGGATTCTACATGACTGCATACAAACGAACTCTGAAATAAATCCAATAATGGACTGAAACGACTAAACCAGGAATTATGGATGATCCTGTTTATGAAGTGACAGTAAATGCATCATATCTGATTATATCAGTTATCCAGGACTGTGTGGACCATGTGGAATATGTGTTATAATGTTTCCAGTTTTGATGCTGAAAACTGAAGACCTGTAGAAAATGGAGCAGATAATGTTCATTATTTCAGTTAAAATGATGTAAAATTAATTTTATTAATAACTGTTACTGTTCATCTATATATACTTAGTGCCATTAAAAACACACGGACCAAACATGTGGTGTAACTTCCAGAAAATGATTTGCTCAAGTGCCTATTTTGTATATGTTGCTCACGAGACGAGTAACAGTGTTTTTTTAATTCCCGACACACACAATGTCAGCATTTGGACTAATCCCTTAATGTTGGACATTGAGCTGAATCTTTTGTACAGTCACGCTTGACTGGTAACTCTAGGTGTGGTCAAAATGCCACGACTTACGATACAACAGAGAGAACGTGGCATTGGCATTTTAGGCGCAGGTCTGAGCTGTGGTGAAGTCGCAATCGGTCGTCTGAGTGATCGGATCCTCAGGACAGGATAATCAGACTTAGTTCCATGCGTCGTCGCTGCACTGTTTGTTTGGAACCAGAGGTGGACACACTCCATATTGAATGAAGACACTTTCAATTTCTGAGTACCTGTATTCAGTGACTGAATAAACCTGTTAAGTTGATCACAATTTGTCCACAGTTCATTCTCTGAGGACCAATGCTTCCCTCTTTAAAATGAAGGTAACCCCAAACCAATTAATTTAATATATCTACAAATATTATTCTGATCCGGGTGTTTTTAATGGCGCTAAGTATTTATAAAATAAAAAGTCGAAACAATATGTCTGGGTTTTTTTTACCAGAAACATGTGAACTCAGTCTGCTCCTCCTCCTCCTTCTGCTCCTCCTCTTCTTCCTCCTGCTCCTCTTCCTCCTCAATCTTCTTTTTCTTCATCCAGACTCGTCAGGTACTGTGGCAGTGTTGGGTCCATCCAGAGATGTCACAGTGGGTGGGGCCATTCGTCTGTCCTGCTGCAGCCTCCCTGTCAACCCCAAAGCCCAGATCACATGGTACAAGACCACGGAGACGGAGCCAGTGCACAGCGGTGAGGTGTGGAACATTAGCAGAGTCACATGGAATGACTCTGGCAGCTACTACTGTCAGATCCAGAGCGAAGGGCAGGTCCAGAACTCCACCCAGATCAAGGTGGATGTACAGTGTAAGAACAGACCTGCATCACATGAACACACACACACACACACATGCACATGCACACACTGACAGGAGACTCATGACAACAACACGTATGAAGTAAACACGTGTTTATGACGTGTGTCAAAGGTGTAAATGTCGTCGATCACAGACTCAGGTTCTGCTGATGAAGTGAACCACCATCCTGGGGGCGGGGCTTAAGGAGGTCTGGGCCATGTTCATTTGTTTTCCTTGGTTTCTGTTGGTTCTATCACTTTGTGTTTGGGGAACATAACCACCTACCACCAGTCTGCAGAGTTATCAGATTTAAACTCACAGAACAGTCCAGAAAAGTCCAGAGGGTTCCCAGGTGGTTTCAGACTAATCAGATCCAGCAACACATTTACTGTTAAATCACAGGGGGATGGACCCATGGAAACCCCTGAACAGAAGTCAGTAGATCAGCTCCCCTAGTCAGCACTGATTATTCCAAAACTGATCCAGACTTTGGTTCTGGTTCCTCTATGTATGCCACAGAACATACAATGAACCCAAACCGATCACAGACACAGTTCAACATCAAACAGACAATTCATTTTTATTTAATTATCTATAAATTATCATTAATTATCTGTAAACTGTGTATTTTTTAATGTGTTCATAATAAAAACTCGTCTAAATGATCGAAAATATTAATGAGTCTGACTTTCCCACATTTTAATTGACCTGAAATGACCTTAAACCAGACCAGTTTGGTTTATCAAACTGAATCTACTCTGACCTTTGACCCCTTTCCAGACGCCCCTCGACACACCGCCATGTCTGTCTGGCCTCCAGAGGGACTTCCTGTGGCTCTGACCTGCAGCAGTGACGCCAACCCCCCCGTGGCGGTGTTCACCTGGTACCAAGACGCCGCCTGCGACCCCGCAGCCGACCTCAGCTTTTACCGGGGCAGGCGAACCGCCGCCACAACCACGACTATGTCCACAGCCACTGGTCACACTCTGAGTAGTGTGAACATCACGGTCAATGCTGATGGACTGTACTGTTGTGTAGCACGAAACAAACACGGGTGGCAGAAGTACACAATAGAGGTCAAAAGGTCATCAGGTACGAACACAGGCTGTCAATCACAGCCATGGGAGGAGTCAACTCTGACTCAGTTTGTCAAACACAGCCATTAGAGGTGGAGTTAACTGTGTTTCTCCTGTCAATCACAGCTGTGACCCCGTCATCATCAAGAGGGAAACTGATTGCCATTGTAGTGATAGTCGCTGCCCTGCTGGTCGTCATCGCCATCGCAGTATTCTTTATATTGAGGTAAAGTCTCATCTGCTCGTTTAGATCATGGGTTAGGGTTGGAGGGGGTGGGGTCTGCTTTCATAAAAACTGAATGATCTGTTTCTGCATCAGTTGCGTTATCATCATCTGCAAAAAACATTTTTGACGTTGATGAACATTTTCATCTGTGGTTGAATTCATTTATGAAACTGAAAAAATAAAAATGACTGTAAAACAACACAAAAGATGAAAAGTTTATGAACCTTCATCCCAAAAACCAAACATCGTATTTAAGAGAAAAGAGGCAGAAACGATCAGTTTAATGTTGGATTTATTCATTTAAACACGAGGACATTCTTTTATTTGTCATAAATACTGAATGAGACAAATGTATCAGAAAATAAATGAAGAAAAGATCAGATGATCAACATGAAGCATTAAAGTAATTTCATCATATACAGTTGAGCTCCTGAAGGGGACGGGCATAGGTTGGTCTGGTACAGAGATCCCTGTTTCATGCTCAGTTTTCCACAGTGTACTAGTTAACCCGTTGAACCCATTTAACATGTTTAACCCATTTAACATATTTAACCTGTTTAACTTGTTTAACCCATTTAACCTGTTTAACCACAGTTAAACCAGGTGTTTCAGGTTCAGATGATGTGATTGGTCTAAACTGTCCAACTCTTCTATGAGTGACTCAGAGTCTGATCAGGACATTAACCAGCATTAGTTAACTACATGTAAGGGATGTAACCAGTTAACTGTCATTTCAGGAAACAGAAGCTGTCACGTCACCACGCCTACGTCCTCACTGAGATGAAGTCTTCGGCGTCGTAAGGATGGACACCACTGGAAACAATTAAACATTCAATGCATTTGAATCAAATACACTTTATTAACAATTTATTAAAGTTAAGGGCCAGTTAAGAGTTGGTTAAAGGCAGGTTAAGGGCTGGTTAAGGGTTGGTCAAGGCTTGGTTAAGGGTGGGTTAAGGGCTGGTTAAGGGCTTCTTAAGGGCTGGTTAAAGGTGGGTTAAGGGTTGGTTAAGGGCTGGTTAAGGGTTGGTTAAGGTCTTGTTAACTGACAGGACCTGAACAGGCTCAGGGTCCTAAATGTCCCTAAACCTGAACCACAGCCTGGTCTTCTATCCAGAACCGGAGTCTGATGGAACATCCTGATGATTTACTAATGATCCAATTAGAAGCTACTGGCGCCTCAGTCGGGGTCACAGGGTCATGGATGGTGATAAGGCCTGAGGAAGAGGATGGAACCAGAGGACAGTGACTCTGACAGCAGGACGTTCATTTACAAACAGAACTTCGACTCATGGCTATTTTTAGGACCAGACTGGGGTTTAGTTTAGGGTTAGTTTAGGTTTGGTTCAGGGTTAGTTCACAGATGATCTAAATATCAGGTATTTAACAAACAAATGGCAGCAGAACATATGAGAGTTTTTTCTTTTTATTTTTCTCTTCTTTAACACCAGCACCACCATTAAAAATGTCACTGATGTCCATGTTTTCAACCATGAACTCCTTAAATGTGGATTAAAACACAGTTAAAGTGCAGTTTTTATCTGTGATGTTTGGTTTAGTTTTGTTCCGGTGAATTATTTACCAGTGTAATAGGTCAGTTTAACCTCATCCTCAGACAAAGTGAGTCTAAAACATGAATTGTAACTTATTTCATTTTTATGTCATGATGCTGATATTAAAATAAAACATGTTATTGTGGGGTTTTATGGGTTGAATCAAGTCCACCTGTTCCTTCATTTACTGAACATGAATCATATTATTTATAGACACAGTTCATTCAAGTGGACTAAAGTTCGGTTTAGTCTGAGCTCTTTAACATGTCTTAGGTTTTATTTGCTTATCTCTTTGTTCTTGTTTTTGCTGAAATTCAACAGTTTTAGGTTTAGAATAAATGTGTGATAATAAAATATATAAATGTGTAAGTGTGTGGTTTAAACAACATGGGGCAGCAGATCCTCTTGGACCACAGAGACCAGGGGCCTCATGTACAAAGGGTGCGTACATCCAAAAACGTGGCGTTTGCATGTTTCCACGCTCACGTTTAGATGTATCAAGATTGAAATGACTGTGGAAATGCGCGGTGCTCAACACCAACTTCATGGCTGGCGTACACACGTTTCTAGTGCTTTTGGCGTCACTTAGAGGTGATACAGGGAAGCTGTTAATAATGTGAAGAAGGTCATTCCTCAGAGTCATGTGCACAACAGAGAAACACAAATGAACAATAAACACACCCAGGTGTTTGCAATTAGATGAGTGGATATAAAAGTATGTACGTAATGAATGTAATGATGCAGAAAATACCGGTAACAACAATGGCAGCTTTGGCACTACTGGAGGATACTGCCAATGGAGCAGTGCGAAGACAGCTGGTTTACAGAGGATTTGTGAGCTCACGTCGACTACTGGCTCATCAGCTGCTTAAGGTTCTCAAGGGCATTGGTCTTGGAACTGTGCGTGGAGCTGTGGCCATTCTTGGAGCGCGACACGGCCAGGAGCCACGCCCTACCTGAGCCCACACAGATGCTGACCATACTGGGCTTCCTAACCGCAGGGTCATTTCAGAGGGAGCTGGACCACCGACCAGGACTCTGCCAGTCGACACTGAGTCGAGCCAGGCCAGCTGTGTGGGCTGGAATTATTCGAACGTTAGCCAAGCATATCAAACTCCCATACACTGCAGTTGAACAGGCCATCGAAAAAGCACAATCTGCAGCGAGAGCCGGTGTTCTGTAAATCCTGTCCTCGGAGCTATGGCCTGCACACACGTGGCTATGAAGGCACCATCACACGATGAATTTGTCCATGTAAACAGGAAGCATTTTCATTTAATTTATGCACAGATCGTCTGTGATGTGCAAATGCAGTTATGTAACATTGTTGTGAGGTGGCCTGGATCAACTAACAGCATGGTTGGGAACAGGCTGCAAACTGGCACGGTGCAGGATGGGTGGCGTCTTGGTGAGTAAATCATTGAATTGTTCTCATACTAATCCCGCTGATACACATTGAGCATGTTCACCGTTGAATATCATCCTGCTTTCACAGCATCATAACTCATCAGTGGTTTAAGTTGGTGAATTGCTGTTTTTGTTGCTTAAACTACAGAGTCAGAGCTTTCCAACACGTACAGTGCTTATGGCAATACACATGTGCGTAAAGTTTTAAAGTGACTTCACATTTTCCCTGGCGCACAACTGATGATGCAGAGGGGAACCCCACCTGCAGGCCCTGTTTATACCAATTTGCATATTTAAATGGGGGTGTGGAAAGGGGAGTTCAGAATCAGTTCCACACTGATTGGGATGAATAAAGGAAGTGTGGTTGGATCCAGGCGTACGCTCATTTTCATTCATCTGGATTTTTTTTTTTTTTGTCCCTACAGAATTTTCTGGATTTAAGCGTACGCCAGGTTGCAGTATGAAATCCACCTAAGTCTTTGTACATGAGGCCCCAAGTCCATGGGTCTACGGGTCCAGTTCAGGTTTTACCATTAGAACCGTCAGTAACAGAACCTTTCATGGACAGAGAATGGCGCATGCTTCAGTGAAGATCATGTTTATATTTAATATATTCATTCATTTTCCAAACCCACTTTATCCTCACTAGGGTCGTAGGGGGTCACTGGAGCCTATCCCAGCTACTTATGGGCGAAGGCGGGTACACCCTGGACATGTCGTTAGTTCATTGCAGGGCTGACATATAGAGACAGTCACTCTCACACCTATGGTTTATTAGATTAACCAGCTCATGTCTTTGGACAGTGGGAGGAAGCTGGAGAAGCCTGAGAGAACCCATGCAACATGCAAACTCCACACAAAGGTCCCACCATCGGCTGGTGTTGGAATCAAGCCCAGGACCTTCTTGCTGTGAGGCACGAGTGCTATCCACTGCATCACCATGTCATCCATATATATTTATACTTAATTCATTGATCAAGTAGATGTTCATTAAAACTCAGAGTAAATTCAAAGGTTATTGTATCAAAACTGAAAAAAGTGTCTTTTTCAGTCCAGTCTCTCATTAACTGAACATAAACCCAGTGTATCCATCCAATGTCATTGATCCAACTCCATGGGTTTTACTGATGAATTAATGTTGGAGAAGATGATGGTGTTTCCACGGTAACTACGGAGCCACTGAACGTTCAAATGGGCCATATCTGATGACCATGAAAAGATGAGCAGAACAATGCAGATGCATGAGTCCAGTTTATACACCATCGGTTTAACCCTTTCACACTTGAACGCAGCACAGTCTGTCTCATCATCATCATCTTCTCTTTTTGTCTCCTTCTGCCTTTACATGTTCACATCGCTCTGGTGTTTTCATAATCATGGTCATTTTCCTGTAAACATGTAGATGATGTCAGACATTGAAGCAGAACCACCAGAACCATGGTTCCTTCCCCCCTCAACTCAATGTTGTGTTTCTCACCTCGTCCTCTGTAGAACCTTTCCATCTAAAAACACAGATATGAGACAGTTAACAGACATAAACCAGACCATGAACATCTGATCCAACTGAAGCTGAAACTGAAATGTCCCACCTCCTCCAGACGACCACCGCTGGAACCAGAACCAGCACCAAAACCACTTTGACTCCCAGTCCAACTCCAATAATTAGACCATTAACTGTGAACCGTAAAAGGAACTGAGTCAATTATCATGTTCTAATCATGTTCTACTCAGGTTCTCATGTTCTGAGGTTCTTCTACTCACTTTCTGCTTCATCCATCGTCAGCATCACCTCAGTGGAATTGTTGTCCCCCAGTTTGTTCCAGACCCGGCAAACATAGAGTCCAGAATGGGACGAGTTCACGGAGGACAGGGACAGTACCGGTCCTGAACCCACCGGGACTCTGGGCCCTGGTCCTGGTCCAGAGCTGGGAGTCCTCCTGTACCAGGTGTATCTAAGGGGAGGAGGGTGGGCGTGGCTGCTGCAGGTCAGGTGGACTGAGCTGCCTTGGGTCAGAAGGACCACAGGACCTGGAGGACCTGGATCCACCACAACCGTCACATTGAAAGGTGGATCTGTAATAACAGAACATGGTTCTGAAGTGCAGGTGCAACGTACAGAATCAGTATGAAAGGATTGGATCAAATCCATCAGAAAAGTGGAATCATGGATTTATTCAGTCTGTTGTTTCATCTTTAAACCGTTTAAACCTTTGAATGATGGTCGTAACACGGACCCTTCATGGTCCGACTCACAGTGAACGTCCAGATCCACAGGATGTGACTGCACCCGCTCCTGACCTTCTACTGCACATGAATATCTCCCAGCATCCTTTGTCAGGACCCGGGCTTGTGGTTTGGCCACTGGATGTCCATCTTTGAACCAGACCACGTTGGAGATGCCACAGGACGTTCCACACTCGAAGGTGACAGCGTCTCCAAGGGTGACAGTGGCGGGCTGAACCCTGGCAGTCAGACCTGCAGATACAGAGCAGACCAATGTCACCAGCATCTAAACCCAGAGGTGATGCATTTGCAGCATCCGTACCTGACACGGACAGGTACACCGACCCTTTACTCCTCCGTCCAAACCGGTGTGTACGGAAGCTGAAGTAAAAGTGTCCGCGGTCGACATCCTGGAGGTCGTGGATCACCAGGCTGCAGTTGTTCTTCAGGTCTCCAATGTACTGAGCCCGACCCTGGTACGAGGTCAGGGTGGAAAGGGCGTAGCGAACCCATTGGCTGCCATGGAGCTCCCCCTTGGACCACACCACCTCCTCAACATGTTCATCCTCTGGGTAATGGAAGGAACAGCCAAGGAGAACCGAGGACCCCCTGAGACCACAGGGGTTCGGGTCTTCAAAAGACACCGACCACCCTGCAGAACCTGACCCTAGACCAGCATCTGAATTTAGATACAATGTTAAGAGAGAAAGAAAACGAATCAACCCCAACATGATGCAGAACCCGGAACCAGACTGATCGGAATGACCTCCATCCAATCCATATAGACCACTACACTGTCAACATGTAGGCGCACTGGAGGTTCTAGAACCTACAACAGGAGGATGGGAACTAGAGCCTTCATCTATCCAGCTCCTCTATTGAGGTACCACCTCCCTGCCTCGGTTCAGGAGGAGACACCCTCTGTACGATTAAGAGGAGGAAGAAGACTGTCCTTTATGGTAAAGACTAGAGTTAGGACAGATCAGGCTGATCTGAGGTCAGCTGAGATAGACTTAGACTGGGAGACTCATCAGGATACACTGACCTCCTCTATGCTCCTCCTGTCTGTCCTCTCTTCTGCTCCTCCTCCTGGCTGTCCTCCTCTCTCCTCCTCCTCCTGTCTGTCCTCTCTTCTGCTCCTCCTCTTGTCTGTTCTCCTCTCTTCTGCTCCTCCTCCTTGCTGTCCTCCTCTCTCCTCCTGTCTCTCTTCCTCTCTCCTCCTCTTCCTGTCTATCCTCCTCTGCTCCTCCTCCTGTCTCTCTTCCTCTCCTCTTCCTGTCTACCCCCCTCTCTCCTCCTCCTCCTATCTGTCCTCCTCTCTGCTCCTCTTCTTCTCTCCTCCTCCATCATCATTATTAATTTATCCATATAGTTGTGATGGTGTTTATCATACAGTTCCATAGATGGTGGAGATTTATATTATTGGTACTAACAGTTACAGCAGTAGTATATCCACTAGTAGTACTTGTATTTGTTGTAGTAGTAGTAGTAGTAGTAGTAGTAGTAGTTGTACTTTTAGTAGTAGTATATCCACCGGTAGTATTTGTAGTAGTAATATATCCACTGATAGTATTTGTAGTAGTAATAGTAGTAGTAGCATATCTACTGGTAGTATTTGCAGTAGTAGTATATCTACTGGTAGTACTTGTATTTGTAGTAGTAATATTAACAGTTATGGATGGTTGTCCCCGTTATTGGTAATTATAATAGTAACAGTAGTTGTAATTTTAACAGTTGTAGTTCAGTTTGTTTGTACATCCATGTATTTCTCCCCTCTCCTCTCTCTCTCTTTTGTTATGATATGGAGCACTATCAGTAAAATTTGATTATTTCAGTCCATTTTTCTGAGTGTGAAGCGCTTCCTGTCTACTTCTTGAAACTGCAAAATGCAAATCGTGAGCAGATGTTCAAACTTGACTGAACAATGCTAAAAACAAAGTGAAAACAGAAATAATCACAACCTGGTAAATGGAAGCTGCTGCGATGAACAACCTCCAAAACCACTGTATAAAGTTCCATGTGGTTTAATCCCCTCAGTCTGTTACTAAACTGAAACCATGGTTTATCTCTGTCATTCCTTTATGAATCAGGGATGATGCAGTGACACATAGAACACCTGCGGTTCTGCACAAACAGTCAACAGCACTGAGCTCATCTTTATGTTCTATTATAACAAACTACTTTTCACATATTCAAGTTAAAAAATCAGATTCTCACCTGAATTCAGCATCAGAAGTAGCAGCACAAACATCTTCACTATAAGATGAAAAATAAATGAAAAGGGGATCAAATCTGACACTAGTGAAATAAAAATGAAGCAGTCTGACCTGAAGCAGACCAAATGTGATGTAAGGAGTTTATTATGTTTCACATGTGACTCTGCCCACCTCCAGGTTTCAATGTGGAGGGAGAGGCTGGGGGGCTGGTCTGTGGGTGGAGGGAGGGGCTAATCTTCATCCAATAGGGGTTTTGTTTTCATTGAACAAGTTGATTCTTTTTCACAGAGAAACAGGAAAAGACAAAGTGTAAGAAAAAAAGGAGTGAAGCCTGATGGTTTAATGTTTAACTCACACATGAAAAAATCTGTTAAATAAATTATAGAGTTTCATCTATAAATACTTTCATCATCAGTAAAATGTTTAACTCGGTTATATTTAAATAATTTTCTCTTTCAGATTCATAAATACTGTTGTCTTTAATTTGGAAAAATGAGTTTTATAAACAGTTCATTTTAATTAATAATCATCAAACAGTGACAGTAATTGAAAAACAGCAAGGTTTGGACACACCTGTCTTATCAGCATCCTGACTGGACACACCTGTCCAATGTCTCAGAGAAAAGAAGAGCTCATTCACACATTTTAACCACGTCAGATGAATAAGGCTGTTTATGAAGAACAACCCAAACTGCTGCATTTTCAAGAGGGAGTCAAAGAAGAAAATAAGGAAGGATACAGAGAAGGAAAGGGAGAAGGAAACAAAGAAGGAGACAAAGCAGGATGTTGGAAAGGAGACCTAAGCAGAAGGAGAGTGAAAGTGAAGCGGGAGGACACACCTGACACTGATTGGCTGTGCTTTCCTTCCTCTCTGCGCTCATTGGTCGGTCGGTCCTGTTGATTCCTTCCTCTCTGCTCTCATTGGTCGGTCGGTCCTGTTAGACCAGTTTGATCCTGGATCTAAAACCTGAAGGTGTTTGTGTCTTTAAGTCTTTGTCTCAGAGGAAGAGGAGGATGAGATGAAAACACTGACCAGTTCGGAGATTTACCAAACAGCATTTATTCAACAGGTAATTTGAATGTCTTGTATCCTGGTTTTTCATGTTAATCATCTGATTTGTTTTCATTTTTATTCACAGATCAAACATGAGCTTCAGCATCTTTTCATTTCTGTTTGAATCATAAATTAAACATTTGTGTCACAGATTAAATCAATCCAACAGGTCTGAGTGAAGATGAGGAGGATGAAGGTCCATCACATGTTTCTGCTGGTGTTTGTTCTGCAGATGACCTTTGACTCTTCAGGTAAACCCTCCTGAAACTCTATATATTCATCCATGAAACATGGCACTCACTGACATTAACTAATTCTCAGCTCTGCGTTGGGTTTATGCTTAAATTGGTCTAATTTGAAAAACAAATCCAGTTCAGTCACTGGAGACTTTTAGAGCTTCACTTCCTCATTTCTGCATCTCCAACCTTGCCCAGTGGCGAAGCAGAAACCGGAGCGACCGGTCTTTGTACAGATGATGATGATGATGAAGACAATGATGACAGGAAGAAGTGTTGGTTTACAAACATAACAAGAAGGAGACGATTTGACATTGATTCTAAAACCTTACAGCAATCGATCAAAAGAATTAAAACTGTGTCGGATTAAGGAGGGTCAGTAGAACCAAGCACGTCTGGCCATTGACCCCAGAGAACCAGAGAAACACGGTTCTGACCTTTGACCCCGGAGAAACACGGTTCTAATGAGATGGTTCCAAAAACACAACCTTCACCATGTGGACGAGGTAACAGAGACTAAAACAACTGCTACTGCTACTGGTAGTTTATCAGTAGTTTAGTTCATCAGTAGTTTATCAGTAATTTAGTTTATCAGTAGTTTAGTTTTTTATCTGCGCATTGAACTCAAGGCTGCAAAAGAAAAATGTTTTTCTTTTTATTTTGTTTTGTCCTTTGTTTTCTTTTGAAAGTGAATCAGTCAATCAGGTTTTTTAAATAGATTTTTTAATTGATAACTGTTATATATCATATTATTAGTTATTTTACACATTAAACTGTTATTGACCCATTATTGACCCATTAGTAACTCATTATTGACCCATTATCAACCCATTATTGACCATTATTGACCCATTTTTCAACCCATTATTGACCCATTGTTAACCCATTATTAACCAATTATCAACCCATTATTAACCCATTTTGAACTCACACTGATAAGTCATCAATACACAGACGATACAGACTTTAACTCTGTCTCTATTACTCTCTGTTCAGCTCAAACCCCCTCCCCCTCCACAACCAACATGACAACCCTGCCCACTTCACCACCCAACCCCGCAGACCTCAGATACACCACCCGTCCCTCTAATGTGGCAGTGGCAGTTGGAGAATCTGTTGTGTTCCAGTGTGGCGTTCCCAAAACCTCCTCAGATCTGAACTTCACCTTCTACGGGTCCCATCGGAACTACACCCTGAGATGTCCTGGCGGCCACATGGAGGACATCCCACAGGTGGGCTTAGGCTGGGTTTTGGCTGGGCTCAGGCTGGGTTTAGGCTAGGCTCAGGCTGGGTTTAGGCTGGGCTCAGGCTGGGCTTAGGCTGGGCTTAGGCTGGGTTTAGGCTAGGCTCAGGCTGGGTTTAGGCTGGGTTTAGGCTAGGCTCAGGCTGGGTTTAGGCTGGGTTTAGGCTGGGCTCAGGCTAGGTTTTGGCTGGGCTCAGGCTTGGCTTAGACTGTGTTTAGGGCTTGTTCAGTCCAGGATTAGTCCAGGTTTAGTCTGGGTTCAGTCTTGGTTTAGTCCAGGTTTAGTTGGGTTTCAGTCTTGTTTTTGTCCAGGTCTAGTCTGGGTTTAGTCCAGGTTTAATCTGGGTTTTGTCCAGGTTTATGTCATGTTTCCACTATGTGGAACCGGCTCAACTTGACTCAATTTGTCTCGACTCAGGTACCAGGTACTATTCCTGGAGACCGTTTCAATTACAGGATACTATGGAATTTAGAGTACCTGGGTGTCATAGCAACACTGCTTCTGTGACGTCTGCTCAGAGACTTGCTGATAAACTCATTCATTGCATGTTGCCCCATCAAGCTCATGCTGAATTTTTTTATCGACCACCAAAGACAGAAATGTCTGAACCTCCTGGACCAACCACAGCATCATTTTGTGGACTGCCATCATGGATTATCCTACCACTATATTTACTGTAAACTTCCCTCTCTGTTTTGTTTTTTGTTTATATGGCATCTCACACATTGATGATGCAATGATGCAGAGAACACTCTTTGACCAATCTGTGGTCAGCAGTGTTTACACGTCACATTTTAGAATCTCTTCACCCATCATGGAACCTCAGTCGAGCAAGTACTAAAAAAGTAGTACCAGGTAGCAGATTCCAGGTTCCAGGTTTTTTTACGCAATGGAGATGCAAAAAGGCCAAGTTGAGCCAGGTCGAGCCAGTACCACGTAGTGGAAACGCAGCATATGTCTGGGTTAAGTCTTGGTTCAGTCCAGGTCTATTCTGGCTTTAGTCCAGGTCCAGTCCTTATCCGGCCTCAACACTTAAGTGTAAGTGTTCTGGTTCTGGTCTCAATTTGAGGTGTTCTGGTTTGTGGTTCAGAAAGGTCAAAGGTTAAACCCGCCCTCTGTCTGCATCCTCAGGCTCTGGATGGAAGCTGTGAGATCAAAGGTCCAGAGCTATTGGCTGTTTGGACGCTGAAGGGGGCGTCGTTCTCTGATAACGGGACCAGGATCATGTGTCATCAATTGGCCAATCCCGACACTCCTTCGGCTCATCTTGTGGTTTACGGTTAGACCTCCTCCATACCCTACATATCCCATGATCCTCTGCTCCAGAGGCCTATACACTGTCCTGTCTCACCCCCAGATGATGGCTCCTCCTACTCTGTCCTGATTGGCTGCACTATCGGCGGTTTCTTTGGTGCCCTGTTGGTGTTTGGTCTGTGGTTCACAGCACTGCACAGATCGGAGACCGTCCGCACGTGTTTCAGTGAGTTTCAGCTACACCCCCAGTCACATGACCAACCTCCACCTGACCCCAAAGGTCAAACACCTGACCTTTGACCTCATGTTTGTGTTCACAGGAGGAAAAGAAACTGAAGAGGACTTAAGCTCCATCATAACCAAGGAAAGTCAAGTCAAGTAAAATCAAGGAGGACCTACGTCTACCTACGTCCACCTATCTCCATCTCCATCCACCTATGTCCATCTACGTCTGTTATGACCCTTGGTCATTTGCATTCTATCTGTATATTCTGTTATTTGTGCTGTGTTTCCTCTTGGACACAGGGTGGTGCTTTCCACTCTGTGTGTGTGTGTGAGTGTGTGTGTGTGTGTGTGTGTGTGTGTGTGTGTGTGTCCTATTTCCTGTGTTCCAGGTGGTAAGAGATGATTGGCT
>JAPQRP010000010.1:28885837-28902943 GCA_037367295.1 Apogon hyalosoma
CACCCCCACCCCTTTAGGAAAGCAGATGAAGACAGTGAAATCTGAGCAGAGGACCAACCGGTTCCATCAGGAAGAGGAGGGGACATCACGAGGGGGCGGGGCTTACCTGTTCAGACCTGCACACCAGGACCACGATGGAGACCAGATCAGACCCCCCCCCCCAACACACACATACACACACGCACGCACACACACACACACACACACACACACATACCTGTATCAGGTCTAAATGTGCATTAATATGCGTTAATGTGTATTTTATTGCGTCATAAACTGTGTCATGTTTCAGTAGAAAAACAATGAGAATCAAACCAGTTAGAAATAAACTAAATTAATTAAATGAACTCAATAAATCCATGTGTTTGAAACCAGTTTGGTTTTGGTTCAGTTTTTTTTTTTTTTTTTTTTTTTTTTAGTCTTTTTAGTTTCGGTTCCTTACTTCAGGATCATTTCATGTTCTTTTTACTCTGATTTCTCTGATTTTCTTTCATTGTCCGGGTTCTCGGGTGTCTTCCATCCCATAATGTTACTAAACGCGTCCTCGCTCCTCCTCCTGGTCTCGGCCTGATCCAGGATCCGTTTCCACGCCCTGTTCATCCTCCCGGACGGAGCCGCGCTGGTCCTGGATCAGGTCTAGATCCGGGCTTAGACTCGGCCCCTGTAAAACCGAGCCGACCTGTTGAGCGCGTCATTGCGCAGGGTGTTGGCGCAGAGAGCGGACGCGTTCAGACCTGCTCTAGTCCGGATCCTGGTCCCGGTCCTGGTCTCTGCTGGACTCAGTCCCGGTGAGTGGCTTTAAACATCTGAGGTTTAATCACGGAACCAGATACGAACCGGACTCCTCTGGTCCTTAACGCCTTCAAAGTTTGGTTCAGTTTTAAAGATGCGGAGGAAAAAACCGTTGAAAAAGTGGCAGATTTTAACCAACTTTGATCAAATGATTTTGTCAGTGAATGTGAAACTCAGACGGAAATGGAGCCACGTGTTGTTCGGTAGCAAAGTCTGTAAATCCTAAACTTGTCCACAGGTTCGATCCAGACCTCATCCGTCCCCGTGCGCTCCGGCACGGCACGGCATGGCACGGCGCGCGCCCTGGGTTCCGCTCACGCGCTTTCAAGTATTTATCAGACAAACAAACAGGAGGCTGTTACTGATCAGGATCTGACTCAGACTTGGACAAATAAAAGCCTGCATTCGTGGCTTTATTTCAGTCGGGTTTCAGTCCAACAGCTGGTTCGGGGACCGGAGGCGGTCGGTGGACGGTTAGTTTGGGTCCGTGCGTTTTTGACTGAATGTCATCACGTGATCAACTGGATCCTGTTAAAGCCAGGTTTATATGTACTTATCTGGTGGATCTGTGTGGATGGGTCCGATAGTTCTGTTCAGTTTCATCACATCATGTGAATCATCAGCTGTTTTTCCATACCAAACCTCGGATTCCCATCAGACATTGAACACAACACAAACATAATTCAGTACATCACAGATGTGAACTACTTCACTGTCTGATCTGAGTGAGTTTTTTTTAATCAAATAAATAAAGTGGAGATTCTCATAAACAGAGTCAGTAGTTTGACAGAGTGTTGTTTGTTTTTTTGTTTTTTTTAAGTTTGACAGAGTCTGTTTTTAGGTTTGATCAGTGTTTCTTCCATCAGGTTTACAGATGTTTAGAGGCATTCAGGTCCTTTAGGAGCACAAATGGGAACATTTCCTCCTTTTATTGAACCACTGTTACCATGGTAACAGTCAGCTAAACTAACCACTGGTGCCAAATAATGAAAAAGAGGAAAACATGACGAAAATATTATGAAACACCAAGGTCACGAAGGGTGAGCTGATCTGTCTTCATCACCAACACATGGATAAAAAAGTAACTGAATGTACAACGTGATACCCTGACTCACGTAAATATACACACCCCTTTGAATTTTTTGTGTTATCTGTATGCACTATAAGCTTTCTGTGTGTATGTTCATGCCGCATCAAATACCATGCATTGAGGGTTAGGGTTATGTAAAGTGGAGATTTTGCCGTATATTGACACGTGATCAAATGGCGTTAAATAACACGCAAAAGGTCAAGAATGTATTGGTGTGTCACGGTAAATGTCATAAGAGCCGGTGTGACATACAGCGCCATTTCATGTGAGATCAGTCACTGAATGTAAATGTAAGAAAATCTGAGTCGAGCAGTGTTGGTTCGATTAAAGATGGAAAATGACCTGTGTTCTGCCACCGAGGGTCCGAACACCGTTAAAGCTCCTGGCAAACGCAGTGACCCGGTCTGACGGGTCCACGTGGTTCTCATGGACCGCTGTGGAATATTTGAGCTGCTGCAGCTGTGGTGTGTGAAGGGCGCTGATAAGGACGGCGCCGATAACAAGCCGAATGGGAACCAAGGACAGAACAGACCAAAGAATCTGAGTCTGGATCCAAACAGTTTTGAAGAACAGGTGTTTGGTGAAAGACCAGTTCAAGGTGAATGATCTCTGAAGACGTTTATTTATGATGAACTGTTTGAGTCTTTATCTGATCATCTCCTTTGTCCAGTTGAAACAGTAGCATGTGGTTTAGTTCTAGATGAATGTAATGGTTCTGGTTGAATCTGGGTCCATTCCAGGTGTTACGTCAGCGTTTGAATGGACGGTTTTGTTGAGGATGATCGGTATGAATCCAGCTCTTCTCCCATGTTGGCTAGTGGAGGTCATGAATGGGTTTGATCCTCTTTAGTCTGAGTCCAACATGTAGGTTCTAGAGAATGGAACCGGAGCCATGACTTTGTCTTTGAGTCACATTCACCTTTGGTCACATGACCTGGTCTTAAAAAAGCCACCATGAGAGAGGGAGGCGTCTGATGGAGACAGAGGGACAGACAAATAAATTTAGAAACCTCCAGCAGAACACATTGATTTTCTGTGGACGTGAGTGTGACCTTCAGTAACCCCTGCACCGGCCGCGATGTGTTCAGGGGTAACTCAAAGCATGGGATTTAAGAGTGAATCTCAGCAGGAGTCGATATGATGAGTTTATGGAAGGAGGTGGAGGAGGAGAAGGAGGGAGAGTAGAAGGAGGAATAGGGGGGAGATGGAGGAGGAGGAGCAGTCAGACACTGTGTAGTTACTATGTGAGTCAGAGCTAGTGAATGCACACCCGCCCCACTTCCTCCTCTGCCTCCTCCCTCCCTGTTTCCAACCCCCCCCCTTTCCCAACCACACCCTCCCCCGTGGCGCTCCTCTCTCTCCTCTTCGTTCTCCATCTGATCTCTTGTTTCTCGTAATGGATTCAACTCTTCTGTTCATTGTTTTGATGTTTTTAGACATTTGGCATGAGTGTTTTCCATTTCCTATTTAAATACATGACTATGACACGTCATTTAAAGTTTAGAACATTTACTGTTTGATTTTATGGATCAAATCCAACCTCAACTACATCACATGACATTTAACTGAAACGGGTTTTTTTTTTAACCCATTTCTGAATCAAATGAATGATATGAACAAGTTTTAGTCTCGTTGACATCCATCATCATCATCCATTTGATTGTGTCATTAAATATGTTTAGTTAAACTCAAACTCAATCTGTGGAGAATATAAGCATTATAATGAGGTATAACATGAATATATGGATCAAATTAGTCATATATTTATATTGTAGAATAATATAGAATTATTGTAGAATTGTGTAAAACTTGAATATATGTAATATTAAATGGTGACTGGATCTGCTGGAATGAAGGGGTTAATGGATCTGAGAGGGTTAACCCTGACAGGATGAGGAGCAGAGAGGAGGTCAGACAGTGTGTTGTTTTTGTGTTATGTTGTACTCCAGTCAATCATTCAGACACGATGGTGTCTGATTTTCAGTCTCGCTGTTGAAATGGATGGAGGTTTCATAGTTTACGAGGTGCAGTGAATGCATCGTCATCTCGGTCCTTGTGTATGTTGGACCGGGTCACAGGACAGAATCTGCACAGTTCAGAACCACATGCATGGTTCCTACCTGCCTGAGGCGCTTTGGGTGTAAAAGCTGGTTTTAGGAGTCACATCCAGGACAAATGTCTTGTCTTTTTATTCTAACTTAGATTTGATATTTTTTATATTATTTTTTAATCTTAAATTCTTAATCCCTTCTTTTGTCTTATTAATATTTTTCTTAACACGTAACTTCTGTACATTGAGGGCAAAGCTTACTGAAGTCAAATTCCTTGTATGTGTGCACTTGGCCAATAAAGCTGATTCTGATTCTGATTCTCATGTCCACAGGCATGCTCTCAGTTAGGTTTGCATTTGATTTCATGTATTTATTTGTCAGGGACCATTTACAGAAAAGTTAACGTCCATCTCAAAAGAACAACGACATGACACTGGTTTTAAAAGACATTAAAGTTATAAAAGTTCCAAAAGTGCATTATTACACATATTGAACAGTAGTAGAAATACCTCTGCTTTAAACCCAAATACAGTATTTGGCCTCATTTGTTATCGTCCGGAACCAGAATCTGACCAAACAAATCAGTGTCCTGTTGGTAAAAGCCCCTCCCCTTTACAGACTGACCTTTGACCTTTGGGTAATATATGTCTGTGATTGTGTTCTTTTTCTGTTTTATCTCAGGTTTTGGTTTTTATTAAGTGTGTTTATGTAGACATTGTGTGTTTGTAATGATCCAGATTCTACAGATCCAGATGTGTGTCCTGGGGCTTGAAGGCGGTTCTGGTTTGGTTCCGACTTGGTTTCTTCACATGGGGTTCAGGGTTTGTGTGGAGGATGTGACCAGCACTGGAATCCACTGCTGCTAATTTAAGCCAACTCTGCTGCTGAGAATAGGCAGCTGTCATTGTGGAGGAGGAACAGTGGGGGCGGCGGTCTGTGGTGGGCGGGGCTTCACAAAATAGAAACAGGGTCAAAGTCCAACATTACAACAGTGACTCACCCAGAGGAGTCTGAAACTGATGGAGCACTGAGAATCAATCAGTCAATTAATCAAATTTTATTTATATCATAACAAAAGTTATCCGATGACAGACAGGAGGAGGAGCAGAGAGGAGGTCAGTGTATCCTGATGAGTCTCCCAGTCTAAGTCTATCTCAGCTGACCTCAGATCAGCCTGATCCGTCCTAACTCTAGTCTTTATCATAAAGGACAGTTTTCTTCCTCCTCTTCATCATACAGAGGGTGTCTCCTCCCGGACCAAGGCAAGGAAGTGGTTCCTCAATAGAGGAGCTGGATAGATGAAGGCTCTAGCTCCCATCCTCCTTTTGTAGGTTCTAGAACCTCCAGTGCACCTGCATGTTGACAGTGTAGTGGTCTGCATGGATTGGATGGAACTCAGAGCTCTTTCAGATCAGTCAATGTCTGGACATGAAGGGCTTTAGAAGTAGGGAGGAGGATTTGAAAGTCTATCCTGGCTTTTACAGGGAGTCAGTGCAGAGAAGACAACACAGGACAAATATGGTCTCTGATCCTGGTTCTAGTCAGTCCACAGGCAGCAGCATTCAAGTAGAGACAATTTATTATTTTAATAAATTATTTTCTACGTGAACTGTAGAGAAAACACGAGTGAAAAGAGGTAGGACACAAGAGGTAGGAGACAGGGAATAGGAGGTATGACAGAGGGAATAGGAGGTAGGACACGGGAAGTAGGGGACGGAATAGGAGGTTGGAGAGATGGTGGAGGTGTTAAAGCTCTGAATGGACAATGGAGTGGATTCAGGATTAATATCATGTGAAAGAACAGAGACATGAATGAGTCCAACTGTAAAGACCGAGGAATAAAAGGACACTTGAGGCGAGGTGGAGGGTTTTTAAGGACACGCATGGAAAGGATTAACAACCAAAGGAAAGGAGGCAAGGACAAACCCAAGTGTGAACAGAGACAGAGAGGATTAAAGAGACGACAGACATCCAGTGAAAGTCCATCAGGACGTAGTTGAGCTTTAATACAGCAGAGACACAAAGAAAACAGACACAGGATGATGGAGATGCAACAGAACAGTTTATCTGGGACGGGTGGATGAGTGGAGCAAGGGATGAATGGACCAATGGAGCAGTGGACATTTTGACGAGTGGACAAGTGGACTAGTGTATGAGTGGCTGAGTGGAGTATCAGTGAATCTGGTTTTAATGTGATCTGAATCTGGTTTTTAACTGGTCTGAATATGGTTTTAATCTGGTCTGAATCTGGTTTTAATGTGGTCTGAATCTGGTCTGTAACTGGTCTGAATGTGGTTTTAATCTGGGCTGAATCTGGTTTGTAACTGGTTTTAATGTGGTCTGAATCTGGTCTGTAACTGGTTTTAATGTGGTCTGAATCTGGTTTGTAACTGGTCCGAATCTGGTTTTAATCCGGTCTAAATCTGGTCTGAATCTGGTTTTAATCTGGTTTTAAAGTGCTGTTGAAACCTACAGGGCTTTTGTTTATCTCTAAACCTGCCGAGGTTCTTTGTTCTTGTGCCTGAACACAATGATCTGAAGCACCGCCCCCTCCAGTTTCTGACTCCGCCTTATGCAAACATTGACTTTACAATGAGAACCTCAGATAGGATCAGGGAGGGGTTCCGTCTGTTTACTCACCTTGTCTTTCAGCCTGCTTTCACAGTTTGTCCTGTTTCATCCTCTGTCTCTGTTACCCCCCCACACACACACACACCACCACCACCACCCCATCCCCTCCTCCCTCCCTGAGTCTTTATCTGGAGGTGAACTGGGCTCTAGTGGCGTTGGCGTGTTTCCATCCTCTGCATTCCCTGGCCTTGCCTGACGTTGCCATAGAGAGGAACCAGAGAAGCATCCTCGTCCTGCTCGTCCTTTTCTCTGTCCAGCATTTGTCCAAATACCAGCTCGGTGTCCTCGAAACCCAAAGGTTACACTGGTTTTACTGCAGGACAAGTTCATTTGTAACATCTTCAGACACAACCTGCACTATTCAGCCAGTGTTTATCCAGTATTTATCCAGTACCCATACAGTATTTATCTAGTAACCATCCAGTATTTATCCAATATCCATTTAGTATCTATCCAGTACTCGTTCATTATTTATCCAATACCTATCCAGTATTCATCCAGTATTTATCCAGTACCCATCTGGTATTTATCCAGTACCCATCCAGTATTTATCCAGTACCCATCCAAAGTTTATCCAGTTGTCATCCAGTATTCATCTGGTATTTATTCCATACCCATCTGGTATTTATCTAGTACCCATCCAATATTTATCCAGTATTCATCCCCTACCTGTCTTATATTTATTGTTTTGGATTTATCCAGTGCCTATCCTGTATTTATCCTATATTCATCCCGTATTTATCCTGTTTCATCCTGACTACTGATTAATTTTTTTTATTACAAAAACTAGAGATAAAATGTTGAAGAAAACAAAACAGAACATGAGACCAAAGGTGGTGTTGTAGATGTAAAGTAGTTCAGTGCAGGTTCAGGCATCTGTAATTTGACTGAATATTTCCATACATGTGTGTTTAATATCCTCTGTTGTGTGTCGTTGTCGTACTTGGGCTGTGTTTGCTTTGGCTCTAAGTGGAAAAGTGCAGTAAGTGGAAAATTACTGCAGCGTCTCCACCCGTTACCTGAACATGGCAACAGAACATGTAAGGAAGAACAGGACACGCAAACATGAAACGTATTAAACCATGGGATCAGAGACACTGAGATGTTGAAATGTCTGAAACCTATATAATATGTAGAGTATCCTCACCCAAATATCCACAAACAAGTTGGAAATCTTCATTTTTAATGTAATAGAAACAAGAACCAAACTTTAACAACACAGAATAAACAAAAACACAATTATCTTCATAAAGTCATCATTCATTGTTGCTCAAAGTCGACCCAGAGTTGAACAACCCCAGAAAATAATCCTTATAGTTCCATTTATATATTTCGATGGTGTACTAGGGCCACATAAGAAAATAAAAACACTTGTCACTATGAGAATAAAGTTGTAAAATATTGAGATAAAACACGTAATTTTATGAGAATAAAGTCGAATACAAAGTCATAATTTTACAAGAATAAAGACATGATATTTTGAGAATAAAGCCATAATATTATGAGAATAAAGTTGTAATTTAAAAAATTTTATTTAAAATTTGGGGTTTATGCATGGCCAAATACTGAACCTATGAGCCCCGCCCACCATCAACACATTAGCATTAGTTGTCCAGTCCAACAGAAGTGAAAGTTACTGCTTCACTTGTGTTCGCTGTAACAAGAAACTCTGTCATCAACAAGGCTTAAAACTTACAATTTATAAATTCTGACTTTTTATCGCACTGTTGCAAATTTATTTTCAAAATATTATGACTTTGATCTCAAAAGTATGGCTTTATTTTCATTAAATTAGGAGTTTTGTTAAAACTTTTTATCACATTTTATTCTCATAATATTATGGCTTTATTCTCATAAGATTTGTGTATTCGACTTTATTCTCATAAAATTATGGGTTTTATCTTGATATTTTATGTCTTTATTCTCATAGTTACAGGTGTTTTTATTTTCTTATATGGCCCTAATATGCCGTCATAGTATATAGAATACAGAAAAGAATTAAAGTAGAAATAAATAATAAAATAATGACAGAAGTAGTGTTGTAACTCTTCATGTACATTTATTGAAGTCCCTCCAAATGAAATTAGATTCTTTATTATTGTATAATTTAGAAAGCATGAACTCAAATGATGGATTCATGGACTATGGAAATTATTTGTTAAATTCAGATAAATACATGCTTTATTTCGGGTAATGGTGCATTTTTATACATTAATATGAGTGTTTAACACTTGAAATGACATGATGTAAATAACAGTGTCTTACTGTGTTAATGCTCAGTTAGTAAAATACTGGGGTTTTATAGTGAAACGTACAGATTATGAAACTACATCAAATGCAAAAAAGCAGTCAGTCTAAGAACTTAGAGCGAAGAGTTTAATGGGAAACAAATCAAATAAACTGAAAACTAGACCTTAAATTACACTCAACACTGCTCAAAAGCCTCAGATTTACCAGGTTGAAAGATGTGGAGAAACCGTCGATGTGTCATGAACCCAGGAATTAGATGAACGTCACATCAGAGACCAGGACCAGCTCTAACCACCTCTTCATGGCTTTTATTGTCAGAACTGAAAAATAAAACTGGACTGAGTTGATGGGGTGAAATGGACGTGGTCTGGTATGGGCTTGGTCCTCCATCCCATCATCAGATCAGGTTTCTGTGTCTGGGGCGAACCACTTTGAGCCTCTAAAGCGGATCACATTTCCCTGCATGAGGAGAGGGATGGAAGGACGCCGGAGATGAGCATCTATGTGTGTTACTGCTTTTAGCTACTGCCCGTCATTAAACGCAGCATCAGGACCGCATCATCTGGAGCATGTAATCAGATTACTGTTGTCATGTAATCTGATTCCATCCATTTGAACTAAAGTCCTGTTGACACTAGTCACTTTTTCATTGGACATATGGGCAAAACTTTACCAATATTTAGTAAAGTTGAAAAAACAGAAGTGCGCAGTGTTGGTTTTTCAGTTAAATCACAAATGCGATGATTTGTTTATTCATTATGGTGAAATGTCAGGAGGAGTCATTCCATAAACATATTGATGAGCATAAATATCTGTTATTTTGAATCTAGAATGCTCGTTGCCCCTCTATCCTGTACTAAATTAAAAAATGATTGGGTTTCCTCGTGTGTTAACACATACAGCACCATGTTTGTTTTAAAATTCTTTTCTTGTAACATCCATCAACATCCGTTTTTTTTTGGGTTTTTTTTGGTCACGTGACTAGTTGTGCTGAAAGGTCTTTCTATTGTAGTTTTGCGTGATATACCAATTTCACTACACCTGAAAAACCACCTCTTGCAAACGCAAAAACTTTTCATCAAAATATGAGTTTTGGCGAAATTGTCGTTTTTCCATTAGGCACATTTTTAATGCTCAAGTTATATTTGTGCAATTTGAGGGTCAATGGAAAAGTGACTATAATTGGTGTGTGTTCCCATATGAATATGAAGTTAATGGCAGGATGGATCTGAACTCAAACAGTGAAGCTTCATTCATTGAACGTATGTTAATGTCAGTGTTTCTCTGTCATTTCAGGTAAAAAAAAAAAAAGGCAAAATGTCAAAGATGTTCACCGTCGTGTTGATGACCCGTGAGTAAATCCTTCATTTTTCTCATTGACTATGCTCGTGTTCCTTAAAAACAGGTTGAAGTTTGAGGTGTTTTTCCTGATGCTGTACAGGTTCAACCTCCGTCTCCTTCAATGTTTAAACTTTTTTCTTAGTCTGAATGTTTCCACATTGTCTTTATCACAGTGACTGTTTTCAAATGTCCAGTTCACAGTAAATATTAGTGGGTTTTTTTTAAAATTCTAGTTAAATCAGTCATATCGTTATCCTCATATCATAATGACCAAACTCATCCACAAATGGACAAAAGTCTGTGGACCCATTGAATTCAGGTGTTTCTTTTCTAACAGGGGTCTGGGATACAAAACAATAATGACTAATGTCAGAATATAGGTTTATATTGAGATTAATATCATATTGATTATTAATGTTGATGTTTCTATGTCCGATCCTCGTGAACAGGACATGAACAGCTGTATGCATGTGTCCCAATATTTATGTCCATATAGTTTAGAACCATCAATATTTCCTTAAAAGTTTAAGCATCTTTGAGTGTCCAAAAAGCGCTATATAAGTGTGATGTATTATTATTATTATTAAAGTTTAATGATAGATTTTTCTTCCTCAGTGAGATGTAGTGCCAGTAGATGGTTAGTTGTGGTAGAAAATTATTATTTACAGTCAGAGCAGGAAAAATATTTGAGAAATTTCAAGATAGAGGGGTTTTATTCAGTCTTTTTTTTTGTTGTTTTGTTTGTTGTTTTAACTGTTGGCTTGAGAGTATGGTTTATTCCAGCTCTATATGTAAAGTATCATGAGATAACTTTTGTTATGATTTGGCGACATATAAAGACAGTTTGATTGATTGATGTTTTTTTAACCTATGTTGTTTCTTTGAATTCTTCTAGTCGTGTCACTGGTGTTTGCTGAAGAACTGAACTGTAAGAACCGACTTCACTAATATATTCTATAATATATATATGACTACCATTGATTCGGTATCAGACAAATGCATTAACTCCCATTAACATCCACTGTTTGTGGTGGCTGTTCCACATGTGACTGGTGTCCTGATTTTAACCTGCTGTCGTCTTTTCTTTGTCCAACAGCTGAGGACGACCCCTTCACCTTTGGTGAGTCCAGCGTTCCGGGTCTCCACCGGGGTTCGGGTTTGTGTTGGGGTATGAGATCAAAGGTCATTTTTGTGTTTGGCATTTCCAGACTACCATCGACTCCGCGTGGGCGGGTTGATCCTCGCCGCCGTCCTGTGTCTCATCGGCATCACCATCCTGCTCAGTAAGATGCCAATGACCACATCCAAACACCCACCGTCATAAACCCGTGTAAAGTAAACTCATGCTGTGTTTCCTGTTGCAGGCGGACACTGCAGGTGCAAGTTCAACCAAAAGAGGTGAGTTTCATTTCAGATATTTTTGTTGCGAAGTCTTATCATAATACAAACCTGAAATCGCCTGAGTGGTACATTGGGCTTCATTTTGGATATCAACATAACAAACGACCAGTCAGAGACAAAAAGAAAACAACAATGATAAAGTGAGAGGAAGAGAAAGAAAAAAAAAAGGCAGAAAAACAAAAATGCAACTGGCCATCGGTCCCCCATCCCCAGAGCCACTCAGATAAACGGGGGTAGTGCTGCACTGTGGACTACTGCTTATGTAGTGGATCATAACTGTCCGCCCTTTCATCACTGGTTTCAACATTTTTTCAAATTCTCCCAGTTTGTGGTTAAGTGAGTATCTGATCCTCTCTAAGTGAAGGGGATCCATCATTGTTGTTATCCAGGCTTTAAAGGTTGGTGTCTCTTTTGACTTCCACAACAGGAGAATGAGCTTTTTTGCACAGAGATGGCCAATGGATAGGAGGTGGCGCTGTGCCTTGTGCATATTTCTAGAGCTTCCTGAAGCGCCCCGTACAACCAGTAGAGCAGGGGTCACCAATCCTGGTCCTTGAGGGCTGGTATTTTGCATGTTTTAGATGTATCCCTCTTCCAACACACCTGATTCAAATGATAAGCCTCTCATCAAGCTCTGCAGCAGCCTGATAACGACTGTCAGGTGTGCTGGAAAAGGGAAACATCTAAAACATGCGGGATACCAGCCCTGGATGACCAGGATTGGTGACCCCTGCAGTAGAGGATCTGATCTTAACTGGACTTAAAGACTTTTGAAAATAATGAAAATAATGCATCCCAGTATTCCTCTAATCTTGGGCATAGTACATAGCTATGTAATAAGTCTGCATCTGTTTGATTACATTTTTCACAAGTAGGTGACCCTTTTGGGTATATCTGGGCCCAATCCCAATTCACCCCTTGGCCCTCCCCCTTACTCCTCCTCCTTGGCCCTTGCACTTGGCACTACCCCTTGAAATGGAGTTGTAAGGGGTAGGGGTTGAAACATTCCCCTATGAAATGGGACAACCCTTCCAGACTTGTTACATCATCATCAGTCATCGATGTCGCTATAAACAGATGCAACATCTTTGTTTGTGACAGAATTCACCATGCCATCAGCAGCTGTAACCATCTCTGCTCCATGGGCATCTTTTTGCGGTTACCAACCGCAAACCGCAGAAATGCGACCTATAAACGGTCGATCAAATGATTAAGTTGTTTATGAAGAAAATACATAAATTTTTGTGTTTCTTTCGTCACACTGCTGCACTTTTTTGCTGTGTTTACCTTCATCTTGTTGATGATTCGAACAAAATTATGGGAGATTTCTCCTACCCCTTTGTTTGTAGTGTGGTCCTGAAAAATCTCCATTTAAAGGGTCAAACAGCCCTTCCCCTCTGACTCACTGAGAATCAGGACACCCCTACCCCTTCACGTGAATGTGCAAAATGAAGGGGGGGGGCAAGGGGTGAATTGGGATTGGGCCCTTATGTAGTTTTGCTTTTGAATAATGTAACCTATGCCAAACTGCATCAGGCGGTGTCTAGCATTAAGTGAACAGGTCCTTGTCCCAGTCATCCTCAGCGATTTTCATTCCCAGTTCTGTATCCCAATCCTTTTTTATACGATCCATATTCATCTGTCCATATTCTTGTAATATCTTGTATACATTTGAAATTAGGTTTGTTTTTTTGTTTTTTTTCTAGTAGAGGTTAATTTAAATATGAAACATGAAGGCAGCTGCGGTGGCATCATGTCTGCACCGTCTTTCTGACTCTGTGGTCTCTTTTGTGTCCAGGAGGAGGACAGGAAGCAACGCCCAGCAGATGCTGACGGACCAGGGTCAGTGAGAACAGGCTCTGATTGGTTCGTTACGTGGTGATATAATGAGTTTAATGAAGGACAGAACGATCTATGTGTTGAGCATCCATGAACACGGTCCCGGACAGTCTGGACCACAGGTGTCAAACATGCGGCCCGTAGGCCAAAACCGGCCCGCCAAAGGATTCCAAGCCGGCCCATGGAATGAATTTGTGAAATGCAAAAATTACACTGAAGGTATCAAGGGTGTTAAAATCTGTTTACTTCAGATTCCACACTCAGCCCTCTTTGATCTTAAGTGGATTAGACTATAATAACCTGTGAATAATGACAACCCCAAATTTTTCTCTTTATTTTAATGTAAAAAATGTCAAATTATATGAAAATGTTCACATTTACAAACTATCCTTACACAAGAAATGTGAATAACCTGAACAAATATGAGCAACCTGAAATGTCGAAGGAACATTAAGTGTAATTTTACCAATATCCTGCCTGTTATTAAATGTTTTGTGCCTTTGTAGATGTGATCTGTGATGCACATGTAAAAATGATAAATTGAGGCAGAATATTGTTAAAATTGCACTTATTTTCCTTAAGAAATATCCTTTTTTTCAGGTTATTCGCATCTTTTTTTTGTTTCGATAGTTTGTAAATGTAAATATTTTCATGATTTAATGTTACTTATTACACTCAAACAAAGAGAAAAAGTTGTCATCATTTATAGGCTGTTATGCTATTATTGTTCTGGTCTGGCCCACTGCAGATCAGATTGGGCTGAATGTGGAACCTGAAAGAAAATTAGTTTGACAGCCCTGGTCTGGACCATCATCTTCATCACCATCATCAAACTATATCATTGAATCTATGCTGGTTTTATTCTAAATGAAAACATCCAGCAGGAGAATCCGCCTTAACAAACCAACCGAACTGACTCAGCGTCCGAGATCCTTGTTTTTATTGTCTGTAGTTTTTCCTCTGGTCTTGGACTCATTCTGTCCTTCAGAACCCTCCTGACTTCCATCCAGACTCAGCTTATATTTACTCTTCCATCTGTTTGACCAAATGGAATCTGGTCACATGCCCCACTGGCAGGTGGAAATCTCCCATAATGCCCAGCTACGACGCCGCGCTGCGTGCTGTTCAACAGGTGCTGGGACTCAGGGGGTTTCTGGCAGACGGACGGACAGACCCAGAGACAAAACCACAACGGACCAGGATCAGAAAACAAACAAAACCAGATGGAGCCACGTTCAGTCCCGTCCCACCAGGATCAGGATCATGTTTCACAGTCAGGGGGAACGCTAAGTTCACCTCAAACCAGTCCAAATCATTACTCGACCAGGATCCAGTATACACCAGGACCCTCTATAAACCAGGATCCACTATAAACCAAGACTCGGTATAATCCAAGATCTAGTATATACCAGGATCCTCTATATACTAGGATCCTCTATAAACCAGGATCCAGTATAAACCAGGACCCGGTATAATCCAAGATCTAGTATAAATCAGGACCCGGTATAAACCAGGACCTTCTATAAACCAGGATCCTCTATAAACCAGGACCCAGTATAAACCAGGATCCAGTATAAACTAGGACCCGGTATAAACCAGGACCCGGTATAATCCAAGATCTAGTATAAACCAGGACCCGGTATAATCCAAGATCTAGTATAAACCAGGACCCGGTATAAACCAGGACCTTCTATAAACCAGGATCCTCTATAAACCAGGACCCAGTATAAACCAGGATCCAGTATAAACTAGGACCCGGTATAAACCAGGATCCAGTATAAACCAGGACCTTCTATAAACCAGGATCCTCTGTAAACCAGTACCAGGATTTAAATATAGATGTTACCTGAGTTAATGTTAGTCTGATGCTGGATTTTTTAACCCAGTTGATTCAAAATGGAGCTGATCCATCAAACCCTGGACTAAACCCCTCCAAACTCCTCCTGTCAACCTGTAGGTGGCAGTAAAACAATCACTCAGACAATTCAGACTCAAATTCTGGGATCATTTCTGTCCACCTCCATGTTTTTCCACAGATTCATGTAACGTTGGATCATAAACCAGTTCGTCTCCATGTTGAATTTCACCTTCTGTTCCATTTTTGTCTGTGTTTGCAGGTCGTGCATGCGACTGTTAGACGTCGACTGAACGCTGGCGTCCAAACCAACAGAAAACATCACAGAGAAGCAGAGGGATTCGGATGTTCAGACGCTTTTGAGAAGCTTTTGTTTTTTATAATTCTGTTTTAGAGCTACATGACGTAGACCGATGTGTACCTGTGAGGAGTGATGCTAACGTCCACCTGAGCTACTGATGGACAGTCTGCAGATCCAAAAAGAAGACCTACTGTCCAAAACTAAGACTTACTGTCCAAAAATAAGACCTACTGTCCACCAACATGACCTACTGTCCACCAACACCACACCGTCCTCATCCTGCAGACTGTCCACTGTCCCGTCTGTAAACCGTCATGTGTAGATCCTCGTCACTCACTGTGTCCTAATACCCGTCTGTGCTTTTATGTCCACTATACTCTGTGGCGATGATGTAGATTGTTTCAGTCATAACTATGATAATCTGTAACTTCCATGTGTAGATGAATGGAGGAGTGTCAATTATTGCACTGTTCAGAGATCCAGAGAGAGTTTCTATAAAACAAATACTGAAACCATTGAACTCTGGTCTTTTTCTGTTTGTGTTGGATGGTTTTAGTGCAGTTATAACCACACTGTCCTGTTTTTTTTATCTACCATATTCCACATTATTTCCAGTCACTATTCATTAAATAAACTCTCAGTGCACTTCCACATGAACCAGTTTAACACATGAAACAGTGAAGCTGAATACATGGTCCAATATGTTCTGTAACTAACAAATGTATCATAAAACCAGTCAAAGGACACATGAAAACTTAAAGGAAAACTAAAGGCTTGAATCAAGAACAACTGAGATACTATGCAGGCATTTTAATTTTTCTGCTTTAGGCCAAAGTCAAATATTTTGTCATTTAATATATTTACAGATATGTTGCTGTGATGAGGGTCTGTTTGCAGAAAATGACAAAGAAACAGAATTGACCTGAACTGAGTCAACTAGAACAGAAATCCTCATGAATGTGGTAGAGTTGGAGGTCCTGGAGTTATAGTAACTGTTCAGGTGGAGACAATCAACACCTAGGACTGCATCAGTTAGGGAACCTGACCTACAGCTGTGGTTTATAAAGCTTTAGTTCCATCTGCTGGACACTGTGGTAAGTACATGTCTGTTAACTAATGGGCTCTATGGCACCAACTGTCCTCTGCAGTCTGGAAAAAATGACAAATCAACAAACTGTAGAGATGTGTTGAATCAGCAAACAGCATTTACTCACTATATATTGATTTATTTTACGTGTATATGACAAACCAACCAAAACTATCCATCATCTACCGTCTATTTGGTCTTATTTATGTTACTGTAAACTGCTTATTTTCACCATCATCTTCATCTAAGTGACCAATTTCTGTTTTGATGATTCTAAAAGATTCAACAAAATACACATCATGTGATGAAAGCAAATGGAATTTTGTTGTATCTATATAAATCATGTAGGCATATAGCCACTATGTAAAGACTTATTCCAAATAAGTTTTATTTAAAATATATATATGTATGTATGTATGTATGTATATGTGTGTGTGTGTGTGTGTGTTTGTGTGTGTGTGTGTATAG
>JAPQRP010000010.1:28910856-28929401 GCA_037367295.1 Apogon hyalosoma
TGTGTGTGTGTGTGTGTGTGTGTGTGCGTGCGTGCGTGCGTGCGTGCGTGCGTGCGTGCGTGTGTGTGTGTGTGTGCGTGCGTGTGCGTGTGTGTGCGTGTGTGTGTGTAGCATGTATAGTGTGATATATTCTGGTGAAATGTGGTGGTATTTTACTTTGATATTTTCATATTAGCTGGTTGTAAAACTGATGATGCCACATTTGGACCCGTTACCTGAGGGTCCACAGTAACAGGGAGCTAGCAAATCTGTGTCAGTAGAAAGTCTTTGAGTTCTTCCTGATCGCATGGATTAACCTTTAATGAACATCATCCAGTGCTGCTGCTCTTAGATCCACATGGTTTCACATGGTTCCATCTCATACTCTTGGTGTGTTCAGGGTTATGGAGCTGCCCCTCAGTATGGTGGATATGGGCAGCAGCCGTACCCGGGTCAGCCGTACCCAGGTCAGCCTTACCCGGGTCAGCCGTACCCAGGTCAGTCGGAGTCGGGTCAGCCATACCCGGGTCAGCCATACCTGGGTCAGCCGTACCCTGGTCAGCCGGTCGCCATCGGTGTCCAGCCCACAGTCTACGTGCCTCAGGGCCCCCTGGAGAACCCGGTCGACGACTACCTGTGCTACTCCATCTTCACCATGCTGTGCTGCTCCTGCTGCCTGCCTCTGGGGATCGCCGCCCTCATCTACTCCATTACAGTGAGTCCCACCCGCTGTTCAGACCAGCACCAAGGGCTCAAGCAGGAGCAGGGAGGAGCTGAGGCTCCTGGAGTCACCTCCTCACTTCATGATTCTCACCTCCTCCTCCTCTCCTCCTGCTCCTCTGTTCATTCTCAAACCCCTGACATTTCTTGTCCTGTTCCAGGTTTTACCCTGACCCACTCCTCGCCACCTCCTCCTCCTCACCTCCTCCTGCGCCTCACCTTTTGCTCCTCTGTTCACTCTCAAACCCCTGATGGTTCTAGTCATGTTCCAGGTTTTACCCTGACCCACTCCTCGCCACCTCCTCCTCCTCATCTCCTCCTGCTCCTCTCCTCCTCCTCACCTTCTGCTCCTCCTCTCCTCCTCACCTCCTTCTCCTGCTTCTGTGTTCACTCTTGCACCCCTGACGTTCCTAGTCCTGTTCCAGGTTTTAGCCTCCCGCTGACAGAGCAGAACCCTGAAGGTCTAATGGATCCTGGTGTGTTTTTCCTCTTTTATTTCACTTCCTTTCACTGATCCATTGGCTGTTTCTCCATCTTATTGGTGCGTTTCTCATCTGAGGGGCAGGTTTTGTGGCTGATGGAATCCAATAGCGTAATGACTTTGTTTTGTACCTTGTGATTCTGGGACAAAGTCCAGCCCAAGGTTTCAGTGTTTGGAGGTGAGGCTGGTTGATTACATCCATGTGTCTGCATTTAACTCCAGTGGAAACATTCCTCTGGGACTTCCTACAGATCTCTTGAACTAATTAAAGTCCAAATTCAGATTTTATTTGGCCCTAAAACATTAAAGTAGGTTCACTTCGGTTCTGCAGGCGACAAACAAAACAGGCTGAAGTTTTCACGGGTAACGCTGTGTCTTATTTAATGTGACTCATTGTTTCAGATGGTGAATATTTGTCTGGTTTTTATCGATGATGTGTTTTCAGCAGCGTTTTGTCTGTATGTGTGTGTCTACTATGTGTTGTGTTGTTGTTGTTGTAGTTGTAGTGGTGTGTGTTCTGGGGCCTGTTGCACAAAGCTAGTAAAAGGGATTAAACCGGGATATGTTAGTTATCCTGGCTCAACTTATAAATGATCCGGCTGCACAAAAGCGGGATAGGGGAAAGCAGGATATGTTATGATATTAGTTATCATGGAGATTTATTCTGTGGAGCTAGCCTACCCCAGACCAGGCTAAGTTCCAGGATTTATTTAACCTCATCCTTATCTCAGTCAGCAGTCACCACAAATAGAAACCAATAGTTATTCCACTGCCTACTACACAATAGAATCACATTTAACTAGACCCACTGTCATTATTTAAACATTTGTGATCATTAATTTTAATAATTTTAGATAAATGATCATTTTAGATGATTTTGCAGTCATTAGATCAGTTCAGTTTAATTGTGTTTATTCAGTCATTTCAAACATTATACATTGTGCAAGATACAATGTTTGAAAAACAAGAGTCTGAAATGGAATAGGCTGAAGACTAACAATAGCAATAGTTGTAACAATAGCAACAACAAAAAATGAAACAATTCAATAGTTTGAGTTGTGGAAAAATGAACATTCACATTTTTATATATTTTCATGAAATTTCTTTCAAACATAGTTTTAAACATAAGTAACACACACACATGTACACACACAGACACACAGACACACACACGCACACACACACCCACACACACACACACACACACGCGCGCGCGCACACACAGACACACACACAGTCTTTGAACTCAGGATTTAACTTGCTCCAAACATTTACTCCAACAACACAAAGACTAAATGTCTTCATATGTGTTCCAACATAAGGTTTTTTGAACACATGACTTCCTTTGAAATTATAAACACTTTTCCATATTTTAAACAAGCTCTGAATATGAACAGGTAATGGATTATTTTAATTTAAGCATAAATTTTGCTGTTTTGAAGTGGACTAAGTCACTAAACTTTAAAACTTTTAACCTGATAATAAACTGATGTGTGTGTTCCCTACAGGACACTTTATTGATCTTTTGTATTGGCCTTTTCTGAATAATGGTGATTGGATTTGTATTAGTTCTGTAAGTATTCCCCCACACCTCTATGCAGTTCGTCAGACAGGGGAGAACTAGAGAGTTATACACCAGAAAGGAGATGGGTTCAAGAATTCTATGACTTTAGAAATAATTCCTAATGATTTTGATAATTTATCTTTAATGTGGTTTATATGTGCCTTCCATCTTAACTTCTTGTGTATAGTTACTCCAGGGAATTTGATTTCATTTACCCTTTCAGTCTCTATTATTTATACTTAGATAATGTACAGTTTCCCATAGACTATATATATGACATATAAATAGAAATACACACACATCAAAGAGTAACATGATGTTCTTTTACTGAATAAGGATAAGTCAAAGCAAGTAAACCATCAGCTTCTTTAAAACTGAAGTCACACAATGACTCTACAAGATAGAAAGAACAGAATCAAAGGATATTATAGAACATAAGAATAAACACACATTCAAAGGTCTGTATAGAATACAGCCCACATCTCTGCACACTGAAGGAAATGCACGTCTGTACACTGAACACTGAAAGAAATGCAGGACAAATCCATACACAACAAATGAATGGATGCAGTAGAATATACAGTAAACACACAGCAGTATACACACAGTATACACAGTATATTCACAGTATACACACAGTAGATAACACAAACATCATAAGAGACCAAATCAGTTTAAACTGAATAAAAAAACACAAATTCATCTGCCACTTCAGGACATATTTAACTTAAATGTAAATCATGCATGTTAACTAAAATAACTGAACACATATTGGTCCCTGACCAGCTGACCACTGGGGTCATCAGGGAAGATGGCAAGATTATCCCAGTCCATGTGTGATGGTGTGATGGACTCTTGGGGGGGGGCTTCCTCTCTTTCCTCTCCTTCCTCAGGCCACATTGTGGAGGACAGCACAGTCCACAGTGATGTCACATGACCTCAAAGGGCTGACCCTTTAGTGGTGAAGACAGTGAAAGCGTGCCTTCAGGAGGTCAAAGGTCATTTGGATCCTGGCCCCTGCCCTGGTACAGGAATGACTGTAGGCCTGCTGTGCTTCCTGGGGGTCTGTGTATGGTGTCAGGAGAAAAGGCTGGCAGGCAGACCCCCTGTTCCCCAGAAACACACCAGACAATTCACCTGTCAATACAAAACCTCATCATCACAACCTCAGAAATACAGTGACATTCTGGACATAGCCGTGATGTAAACAGTGGTTATTCGTAGAGGTTGTGTGGCTCACCTTGTGATAGGAACTGATAGATTCCAGAGGTCCCAAAGGCTCGGGAGTCATGGACCGAGCCAGACCACTGTGACGAAACACTGATGAGACAGTCAGCACTGATCATCTGAAATGAGAAGATGAAGACTATTATTAATATAATTGAACTGAATGATTAAACCAATTAGTGCACATCACAAGCAATGCACAGTGTTCATTAACTGACAATATCAGAAAGCCATGAATCATGAGGAATTAAGATAAGATGAACTTTATTTATCCCAAAGGTAAATTCAATGAAGTCAGTGAGCTTATCTAGTTATCAGAGTTCTACAGTCTAATGGAGTCACATTTATACAATTTCACTCACATCTACAGTCAGTTTCACTTACAGTTTCAACTGATTCATAATCAGAGTACAACTACGTTTTTAGAGATGTCAATTAACTATGTGGATTGTAATTGTGATGGTTTCAGTGGAGCGGTGAGTGTGTATCTGTGCACTACTTACTCATCGGGGTGGTCTGCAGTCCTTTACCAGGCGACTGTCTCTGGTTGTTTTACAACTGTGGCGGTGTTGTCTTTCTTTTTAATTTGGTCCTTTACCTCTAAGCCTCCATGAGGAATTCTGCCTCCAACAGGGAAAAGTACGCCACTCTACTTGCCATGGTGAATCTGTGATCAATGTCAGGGTCTACTGAGGAAGCTGTGTGCACACACTTATCCAGGATTAGTTACACCTGGCTTGATGAATCCGTGTCTGTTCATTGGATTTGGATTTTGTGGAACCAGTTAAGCCTGGACGCTCTTGTTTTGGATTTGTTGAACCCAGATCAGTCAGTTATCCTGGATGTCTGAATCCTAGTTTTGTGCAACGGGCCCCAGTGGGTGTTGTTGTTGTTGTTGTTGTTGTAGTGGTGTGTGTCCTGTATGTGTTTCTGTTGTGGTTGTTGTAGTAGTATGTGTCCAGTATGTGTTGTTGTTGTTGTTGTTGTAGTGGTGTGTGTTCTGCCTGCAGGGTCGTAGTGTCACGTACCTTCTATAGCAGTAAATGGAAATTCTATTTTTAGATTTTTATATTTAGCCTCATGTTTGAACCCTGACAGTAAACATGGTGGTCTGTAGGACTGACCGATGGATAGATATGCATCAAATAGAACTGATAGAACTGGTAGAGGAGCTCATAAACCTGGGAGTCCTGTTGGTCAAAAAGTTGAATGTGGTTTCAGTTTATGGTCTGGATCGTATAAGCCACCGTTGGTCCAATCCTTGATCTGTCGTTCCTCTTCATACCTTGTGGTCTTTGGTTTCCATCTAATGTGTCAGTTGTTAATTTCATCTCCTTATTGTTATTTACTGAATGTACCTTTTGTCGTTGCACATGAACCTCTGCAGCCTTTTCCAGTATAATAACATTTATTGCAGTATTTCAGGGTTTATGTGTAAATGAAAATGCAATAGAAGCAGCTGGTTGTGTTTTTGACTATGGTCTGTTTGTCACTGAACCTGTGGTTAATGTCAACTGAAGCATCAATGTCATTATTTCCTGTGGAATTAATCTCTTGGTGTGGGGGGTGTCATGTGTGTGTGTGTGTGTGTGTGTGTGTGTGTGTGTGTGTGTGTGTAGGGGGGGTGGTGGTGGTGGTGGTTTTTGTTCTGGATTTTTGAAGAATGAGAATAACTACATTCCAACAGCATTTAATAATTTATTAATAACATTTAATAACAAAAATAGTATTAATTATTGAGTCCAGAGGAGTTTTTCCTTGCTGAGAAGGAGGGTCTGAGGACAGGAGATGCCCGGTACATTAATCTATTTACTTCAGCTAGTGTTTATTTGACTGTTGTTTGTTTATATCCAACTAATTCTGTAAAGCCCTCTGAGGCAACCTTGTTGTGATACAGGGCTCTACAAATAAAATTGAGTTGAATCCGGTAGTGACAGGCACCAGAACCAACCCATAAAGATGGAAGATGCTATCACTGCAACCACTGTTCCATGTTGTAAAACCTTACAATTTTAAATTCAAGACTTTAATATGCACAGCCTAATGTGTAGGCATAGTATTGATTTTTTGTATCAAATGTATGGTGTAGCGGCAAAACCTTACCAGCGGAAACACTGAATGTTTAATTTGTTGCCTCTGGGTCATGTGACTTTGCCAGTGGCTAGATCTGACCTGGCTTTCAAGGCTGTCGTGGTAATAATTAAACATTGAAAAAGACCCAAGAGATGCCAGAGAAACCCCTCAACACAGGCAGTGAGTGTCCCTTCCCCATGAAGACCCTTGGATACAGGAGAATACAGTCACTACATAATGATATAATGAAAGTATCAGGGCTTATATTTTATTCATTCACATAGTTGGTCATATCTTTACATTCTTAACTGCATCTGCACAGTAAATATAATAAAACATGTGACTTTGCAGCAGTAAATATCCAAATAACTGAACTAAAGCTGAACTTCAACATGTGTCGAGTTATTGAAGGAGAGCCCAGTAAATGGTAAACTCAAAGGGTTCAGGTGGGATCTGTCAGTAACATTTGTATTTCTGTCGTTATCTTGGACCGTAGTATTTGACTCCTGCCTCATTCCACATCTGTTTAACCTGAAATCATTAATCAGGTTGAGAAATGTTTACACATGCACTAAAGAAAAGCTTTGTTAGTTATGGCTCCTGTTTGCTCTGTTAGCAAGGATCTACAGAAAACGGTCACTGGATCACATCAAACCCAGAGGAAGACATAAACATACAGCCATTCATCCACATAAATGATTATATCTAACTTTACCAAAGAACTGCATCAGTCGACAGCAGAAATGGGACAGACTCAGCCTATATGTCAGAGTTTAGAATAAACCTGTGTAGAAATAAGGTACAAATCATTGTTCAAACCACTGTGAACGTCTCTGAATATGTGGAGAGTGAAACACATAATGTACATCATACTTTAAAAACAGAAATCTGTCTTCATTAGAGTTTTATCTTGACTTTATTAAAAATATTTCTAACTGTTGAACTGAACATTCAGTCAATAATCATTAAACCATGATCATTCAATGCTGAACATACTCAAGGTGCAGGTTATATTTTTTGTTTAGTCGACTGATGCTGAGAGTTTGTTAAATGTTTTATTATCTGTCACAGTCTTTATCTCCAGTCAAACCAGTTTTTGATAACAACTTGACAACCTGTAGTAACTTGTTTTATTGAAATGCCATCCTGCCAAAGAGCAGTACACATGATGTACACATGAGTCGTACACATGATGTTTATTCCTCTGTTTTGGCATCTATTTCCTCTATAAATTCTAGAAGCTACTGTGAGTTCATTGGAGGGTTTCGTGCGTGGATGGACTTTCCCCTGATAATGTTACCTTTAACCCTTTAGAGAACAGTCACTGTCCATCATGGCGTCTGTAGACCAGGGCTGGTTCTATGTAGGGGCTCTAGGGAGCAACGCCCCCTCAAACAAACGTCCTGCCCCCTTAAATCAAACTTTCAGAAATTTGGAAAGAAAATAATAGATTAGCCACAAACTCAATATAGACAAGATTGAGTGCAGTAGCTGAAAAATCCGCTGGAAAAAGCGTCTGTTCTTCCCTCTTTCACTCCGTGCTGTGTTTTTGTGCAGGCTCACACAGCACTGGCAGAGATCCCCCACTCCCCTCCCCCAGATAAACATCCAATCACTGTTAATATGACAATGACCCGGTGTCAGTAGAGAGGGAAGAGCTGCACAACAGCGGGAGACTTTGAGGAAGCAGCAGATCTCTATCTCAAAATCAGAGCAACTATGATGAAATATTTGAAATATTTAACAACAGGTAAAAAAATACATCTATATTTGTACAGTAAAATGGAGAACAGTTTATTCTTCTCACAGTTTTAGTCGCTTAGAGACGTGTTTCGTTTTCGATCTCACAAGCACCGCTGTCCACCTGTCTGCACTATAGAGCCAAAGCATTGACACGAAGGTCCTATTTTATTCTTACTTTATTTTGCTAATTTATTGAGAGTTATGCCATCCAGTTCAGATAAATTGTTTTTTGTTGGTTGTCAAGATCTGGGTGGATATTTTATTTTATTCTTTATTATTATTGTTGTTATAATAATAATAATAATAATTATTATTATTATTATTATTATTATGTTTTTCAGTTGTATTGTTCAAGACTTGAAATAATTTTTATTTTTTTGTAACTTGGCCTACCTTTTTTTAGTTTTGTTAAGTTTGGCAGTTGTGAGAAGTGTTATTGTTGGGTTTGAATATGTTTGATATAGGCCATCCATTGAAGGTGAATGTCATGTTTTTAGTAGTTCTCTGATGAGGAATATTTTATTTTATTTTATTTTTCCATTTTCTCCCTGAGGGATTGCCACCTTATTGTGGTCAGGGGGTTTGCGTGCCTCAGTGATCCTAACAGTTACACCAGCAGAAGCTTACTGTTCAGATGGGACACCCAAGTTGGACAGGTGTTAGGGTAGAGGCCTGACAAAGTGCAATCTAATACTTGGAAACTGCCAGTGTGACACAACACTGTGATTCACTTCCTAATTCATGGTTGTTGTTTCTCAACCTCATCCTGTTTGACAGTGTCTTAGAACTTTCTATGAGGTGAGAAATGATTTACTCTGATTATAATGAACAGTGTCATGATGGGATTCACTACTGTGATTGGTTCTCCTGGATGGAGGTACATGTTACTGGTACTCAGATGTCACTCTCATCTGTTTGGTTTCTGATTGATTCCTTTTCCTGCTGCAGATCTTGTGCAGACTGTTTTGGTACTTCTGCAGTTGGACGTTGGACACATGCATATACTGCTTTGATTAAATGATCCTTTCTCAGAATAAACATTTCATTGGGTTGACGCCCTCTTTATCTTTCGGTGCAGCTGTAGATTCTGTTGAAACAGATCCCGTCTGTCGCAGAGTCACGTCCTCTAAATGATTAGTCCCGACGCCATCAGAGATGAAGAAAAGCTTCAGTAATGATGTCGTTTTCAGGAAGCTGTGAAGATGCACTGATGAAGTTGGACACATGCACTTTGTGTTGAGTCACACATTCGTTCCTAAAGCTTCACATTCACTGATGCACCTGAAGATTTGATGTCTTTGACAAAATTATTAATAGATTAAATATGAATATCAAACATCTAGTGTGGATCTTAACAACTATAACTACATGTAAACTGTAATGTCAGCAGGAAATTTTAGTTTAAAGGTTCAATGTGTGATATATAGTGGCATCAGGCAGTGAAGTGAAAAAGAAAAGGCCTTCTTTCATCAGTAATGATCCGTCCATTGGCTGAAGAACATGAAGAACACATCAGATCCTGTTTTCACTTTATCTGGACTTGTTAGTTAAAAGTGCCCTAATTCATATGTTTGTTGTCATTGGCCATAATCTTATATCAACACAAACTAGGCTTGGACTGTTTTGTGTGGACTGTGTTTTCAGGCTGTAGATAATCACACCCACTCACACACATAGATAAAATACACAATCAAACAGGTCCTCTGTCTTTGTATGTAGTGTTTTTGGCAGAATCCTGGTGTTTCCTGCAGCTTTAAGAGGTTTAATATCAGTAATGCACCTCAGCGTTCTGCTCTGAGTGAGTCCATCTGTCCTGTCCTGTGGACGTCTGAGGACATTAAGACCCTCACATGCCTGTAAATGAACCCACTGAAGGGACTGAAGCCACATGGGTTTAACTGTGGAGGTAACCTGTGGAGGTTCTAGACATCAGCTGATCAGCTCTTTGTCTCTGAGTTTGTGTCATGTGATGAGGCTTGGCGTTGCTACGACAACTGTCTCTAAAACAGTATTATGATTATCGACTCACAGTGATGCTTAAAGGGATAGACAGTGTTTTTTATTGATAATTATTGAAAATGTTGTGATTATTTCCACATAAAAAGTCTCTTCTTGGAAATAAATGCATAAAAATGCACTGCAAAAAGTGATTTTCAAGAAAGGGACATTTACTTATCTTGGGGATATTAATCTATTTTTTGTGGTTTTAAGTGCCGATTGAAAAAATATCTTGGCAGTGCAGGAATGTCATCCTTGTTTTTAGAACATATATCTTCCCTTTTCTATAGAATTTGCAGCTTATTTTGAGTCCAAATGATCTAGAAATGAGCTCTAATAATGTGCAACACAAGCAGCCAATTTTTTCTCCTTATTTTATTAATAATAATAATAATAATAATAATGACTTGGACTTTTTAAGTAATAATGTTTCTTAATTCAAGAGCAATGCATTTGTTCAACATTCAAAAACACAGTGACAAAGCAGTGTCAAACAAATATCTTTATTGATCAGCATCACAAAGATTTGTGTTGGTCCAACACAATTCATGGTATATTCATGAAAATGACAGGATGCAAGTGTTGTGCTCTCTGTTTGCTGGTATGTTTTCCTTCTCCTTCAGTAGAGTTTCCTGTACATTACGTGGATGTCACACCCCCGTTGATTTCCTCCAATGCCTGTGGATATCTGTCATTTCCTGTCAAGTGCCTCAGCTTCTGTTTTCTTTCTTCCTTGCTGTGTTTTTTTTGTGTTTTACTTTTGCTCAGGTTTGTGTTGAAGTGATGTGGTGTTAAATGGGCGTTAAGATAGAGAACATCCTCCTGCTCCATCCTTGGTTCTGTTATTACATTAAATTCACATCAACCTCTTCCTCATTTCCACTAATTAGTTATTATTTCCATGTCTGATGTGAGCCTGTTCTGCTTCTGCTTTTCAGTACAGTTTGTCTGTTGTTATTGTTGTTATTGTTGTGGTGAATCCACGCTGTAGTTTTGTGTCACTCTTACTCGTCATTTACGTGAATGTTGACTCATTAGTCTGATGGTTTGGAGCCTCTATTGATTTCTTGAAAAGTGAATTATATGTTCATTCATAACCTTTATTTAAACTCTGAGATATATTGAGGACGCAACCTCATTTACAATATAGCCAAGACAAAACAAAACATTTGAAACATACAATGGACATATCACATACAGTGGCATTTGAGACTGAAAACAAAGTGAACGTCCAGGACAGAGGATGAAGAGGAAGGAGACACGAAACGAAACTGAGACAGAAGCAGAGGGAGGAACAGAGGAGAACAGTGGAGCCTCATGGGGGTGGGGGGGGTCTGTTTTATTTAACATTCTTTCTGTGGCATTTCACCCATCAGGGACAAGAGGGAGGACTGACTGAGTCACACAGACAGACACACAGACAGCATTACCGAGTAGAAATAGAATATAAGAATAAAAATTGTAATTTACAAAGTAAAATAGAGTTTTTGCATAAATAAGGTTAAAGTACACAGTGGAAATATGTTTATGAGCAGGTTTAAACTTTATTATCCCTAATTCTGTTCTTTCACATATGTACTGTGGAATGTACTGAACCAACGTGACCTGGAATAAAACTTTAAGATCAAACTAAAACCACATCAGTTCTGTCAGATCGAGTATAGATTGATAATTCACAAATACATGTATTTCTCATTCTCTCTTTTCTTTTTCACACATGAAACCTGACCTGACTGATCGTGTGTACTGTTGAACAGTGGTGTTCACTGATGCTCCGTCATGTTCCTCATCTGTACCACAGTACTTCTCTGATGGGAAACAGAGGCCGATTGTCGCGTCCTTACGTAAAACAAGTCAATGTGACGCATTTTCCGAATGTAAACAAAGTCCATCGGCACAGCCCTCATGTTTGAGCCGAAAATCAAACCTCCACATGTGTGTGTGTTCTGTACGTGTGTGTTTTGTGTGTGTGTGTGTGTGTGTGTGCGTGTGTGTGTGTGTGTGTGTGTGTGTGTGTGTGTGTGTGTGTGTGTGTGTGTGTGTGTGTGTGTGTGTTGTTCAGGATGTTCCCATGTTCAGAGTAAAAGTCGACTGTAAACCTACTCTGGGCTGAACTTTGAGGAAATTGGAGGATTTTCTGCAGACAAGTGTGGCTTTTGTTTAGGATCAGACAGACGTGTTGTTCCTCTCATAAAACCAAAACCACTGGTGGATTCTGGGAAAGCATGGTCCAAGTGTTTGTATTTGATCAGTTTAACTCTGAGTAACAGAAGACCATGAGTCCTCAGTCTTCTAAACAGATCTGTCATTATTACACAACATGTCTGTCAGCTCCTTAAACATCAAACATTCCTCATAAATCTGCTGCTTTTAGATGAGTCTCAGATTCTCTTTGGTCTGAAAGAGGCTGAGATTCATCTGTAACATGAATGAAACACGGTGCCGCCACTTCATCTGGATTTACACTGAAATAGAACATGAAGTCAGTGGAGAATGAACAGAACATATGTGTGTGTGTGTGTGTGTGTGTGTGTGTGTGTGTGTGTGTGTGTGTGTGTGTTCTGTAAAGGAATGTGTTCTGCGTCATGGATCTGTCAGAGCTGCCTCATTTATTTTAATTGCATTTTTATTTAACAGGGAATGGTACATATCATTACATTTAATGATATTCAACCCATGCAGTGTTTACAGAATAAGTAGCCATGGTAACTCATCTGCAAACAAACACAAAACAATATTAAACACGCACAGATCTAGAAACAGTCAAAGAACACAACAAGAAGATTACTAAAACAAAACCCAGGTGATGGACAGGAGTTTAAAGACAGACTGGATCAGTGTCACAGATCTGTGGATGTTTGAGCCTCATTAGCAACATTAACATTAGCAGACTCAAAGCTCAGCAGAATTCTTATAGGATGAGTTGGATATTATAAATGCCAAGTTACAGAAGTTTGGCCTCCTTTAACTCATGAATAATAACTTTAATGAGCTTTTATTGGCAGAGCTCAGCTCTACAGCAACTCTCCTCCTAATGATCACATGACCTCACCTGACAAACTGAACCGAACACCACCAGGTTCAGCAAAACAACGAAAATGAAACCCGCTGATAACAACATTTGTGCTAACATTACCTTATCTTAAAACCTCCATAATTTGTGGTTATAGTCGTTAAATCTCAACAGTGGGCCCAAGTCAAGCTAGCTAACTATAGGGCTACAGCTGAAAATCCAACATAACAGTTGTTTAAGATATAGATTTGTACAAACTGTGACACACTAAAGAAAACAGAATTTACAACATAAACGTCGCTAATACAGGAAATACACTTGATAATTTGAAAGATGACGATATCTTTTTAACTTAGTGCTGGAGTTGCTAGATCAGCAGCAATAGAAATGAATGTGTTCTAACGCTGCTACACTCAATGTTGGAACTATCAACGCCTCCTGAACCCAGAAGTAGGTCCATATTTCGTCCAATGTTTTTTTACAACGGGAGTCTATGGAAGTGTCATGACTGTTATATCGAAGGCTCTGAGTACAACATAACACAGCTCAGCCTTTAATAACACATTCACTCACCACTGGGATTGAAAGGTTGCTGGCCTCTCTTTCAAGCAGATAAAATGATCAATGACCCTCTCAGTGAAGTCATTCATGTTCCTGACAGGTTCCTGGCCTGTTGTATTTCTCAGGAATGTCTTGATTCTCTTTCAGGTGGACAAACACCTCGCAGCTTTGATCTTGCAGTCTCTCGACATGTGCGTGTGCTGTGCGTATCGTCCAAGCACGCATCAGTACATATGATGAAATCACATTGGGCCAAGCCTTCCCAGAGCCCATAGAAATAAATTGTAGGGTCCAGAATTTGAAAAAAAGGATCTCAACATGTATGTTTATGAGAGCGCCTGGGGCGATTTTCAGTCTGACTGAAATCGCCCCAACAGGGTGGGGCTGCTGGTTGGAAAGTGACATTCAGGGTGCTGAATGGACAATAACATACAGACTTAGACCAGCAAAAGAAACTCTTTTTTTCTTTCTTTTTTTGTGTGGCTTAAGGAGGGCGATGCACTATCACCCACTATGGGCCAGCTGCCCCTGCCCATTTACATTCACACCAATACTCCCATCATCATCTGATTTCTGGAGTTATCCGATTATTCCAGTGATCCAGTAAACAGGATTATTTTTACTATCCAATAATGACAGTTATGTGATTATGAGAAATGGGATTAACACACCTAGATTTCTCCCCAGTACTTTGATGTCTTCATGTATGTTTACAGGTTAATCTGATTTATTTAGGGTTTTTTTACATATACACGTGTAAAAAAAAAAAAAAAATCTGTATAAATGGAAGTTATGCAGCGACACCGTGAGCCGAAGGGAAAAGGTAAACAAACCATGAAATGAAAGATAGCAGCAACATGTGACCTATTTTGTAGTCTTATTAGCTCCTCCCACATTTGGACTGTGAACGCTGTCACTGCAGGTGTTGCCATGGGCAACAAGACAAGACCGGATGTTTTGAAAATGACAGGAAGTTTACGTTTTATGTCATAACGTACATATGTACTCCGAAAGAAATCAAATAATGGACTGAAACATGTAGACGAGGATTTTTCGATTATCGCATTTCTGAAGTGCATGTAAATGCATCACATCTGGTTATGGTAATTATCAGATCACTCCCAGTTATCAGATTTTTATGGTCATGTAAACAGGCTCATTGTTCAGTGGTGAGGACAGACTCTGCATTCTTCTCGTATTCGTTTCATCCTGTCTTTCACCAGCTCTGTTCAGTTCTTCTCTGAAAGATCAGCTGCTTCTCTCCTTTCCCTCAAATCGTTTTTCACATTAAATCCCAGATGCTCAAACAATCTGTTAATTGTGCAGCAGGAATGAGTCCATAGAAGAACCATCGAATGTGAATCCAACCCAGAGTGGGATTCATTCATGCCCTGTTTCTGCTCCTGTTGTATCTGGGATGGGACCAACACTGACCTGTCATTGGGTCAATTGGGTCACATGATTGGATGCACTATGGAGGCAGAATATTGGTACAATTACACAGATTTTTATTAATAAATTTCAGGTTGTTCATGTTATTCATATTTTTTTAAAGGATAGTTTGTAGATGCAAATGTTTTAGAACGGGCAGAGGTTTAATATTCGAGAACGGGACAGTGGTTTAATGTTCTAGAACAGGCAGCGGTTTAATGTTCTAGAACGGACAGCGGTTTAATGTTCTAGAAGAGCAGCGGTATAATGTTCTAGAAGAGCAGCGGTTTAACGTTCTAGAAGAGCAGCGGTTTAACGTTCTAGAAGAGCAGCGGTTTAACGTTCTAGAAGAGCAGCGGTTTAATGTTCTAGAAGAGCAGCGGTTTAACGTTCTAGAAAGGGCAGCGGTTTAATGTTCTAGAACGGACAGCGGTTTAACGTTCTAGAAAGGGCAGCGGTTTAATGTTCTAGAAGGGGCAGCGGTTTAATGTTCTAGAACGGACAGTGGTTTAATGTTCTAGAAGGGGCAGCGGTTTAATATTCTCCAGAAGCAGATTGTTATGATTAAAACGTCACAAGCACATGGAACTGTTCCTCAGAACAATGCCTTCAGCTTTTATCACAGATGGAAACAGACGTAGAAGATCTTTAGTAGGTCTGTTAGTGATCAGCAAAGATTCACACACTTCTACACAACAGACACACACGTTATTCCCAAACAGATCCTGGGAAATTCTGTCTGAACTTAAGTGTTTATGTAAAAATATCTGTTTAATGTTCCTCCTCTTCTTCTTCCTCCTCTTCTTCTTCCTCCTCCTCCTCGTCTTCCTCCTCCTGGTATCTGCTCAGTGTATATATGATGGAATAAATCATCCGTTTCAGTCTCAACATAGGTAACATTTATTGTGGTTTTATTTATTATTATTGTTTTATTTAAACTTGAGTAAAGCGGTGTGACCATCGATGGATCAGAACCATCTGCTGAGTCCTGGGTTCAGGTCATTGATACTCCTGATCGTGGACATGTTCTGATAATGTGACATCACTGTGGATGTTCTTCATTTACTCACATATAGTTTAGTACATTTAGTACCAACAGGAAGTAATGAAATTCAGACCAGGCCATTAGATGTAGAAGTAAAGTGAACATTTACCCAAACATTAACAGTGGATTGAACGTCCCTCAACATTCTTCCTTCTGTAACTCCTCTGTGTTGTTCAGGTTTGGTTCATTTAATCTGGTGGTTTTTAGTCCAGCAGCCCGAAGGGTCTGATGGACTGTGGGATCAGTTGTCGTCCATCCGTCTGTAAACGATTTTGAAAGAATCTTCTACAGAACTGTCAGTCAGAATAACTTATTTGTTGTGAAACATCTCTGGGGTCAGGTCCAATTTTTGAATTTTTTCTGAATTTTTTAAATTGTAAAAATCCCCATTGGTTTATAATGGGACACACTTTCAAAGTGTTATAACTTGAAAACAGATGAAGATATTGATATAATTACTATTGGAAATAGATAGGAAGTCACATCAAGGCTTTTATTTGGTGCCATGACCTTTGACCTTGAGTGACCTTGAAAGGTCAGACAAATGTCTATTAATGTCGTCACATATGCCGTTGGACTACAGGACCCTTGGTCCTATGTTTACTCCTCAGGTCAGTTCCATCATCCAAAATCAACTTCACGTCAGAACGTTTCACTTCATACAAAAGACACAGTTCAGTCAATAAACATAGATTCACTTCATTCCACATGGATAGAGATCATTTAACTCACATTTACCTCCAGTGTTCAGCTGAAAGTCCACTGTGTTTGTGTTCATCTCATAATGCGTTTATCTTTGTCACAGCACATTGAGCATATGAAGGAATCAGTCTAAGAAGAGTCGTGTAAATGGGTAATCTATACATTCAGATTAAGTACCAAATCATTTCTCTGTAAAACTAAGAACAGGTATTGATTGTAGTAAAAACCAGGAGCTTCTCTAGTTACTTAGAGTCAATAAAACTAAACTAAATGAAACTACAGTCAAACATGGATTCCAGGTCAAATCAGCTTCCAACAGTTTGGATTCAAACTAAACTTTCTTTGTTCGTCCTCCTCACGTTGTGGTTCTGTGTTCCAGGCCCGGGAGGCAAACCACGTCGGAGACCGGATGGCGGCTGAGCGCAGCAGCCGGACAGCGAGGACGCTGAACCACGTGGCTCTGGGCATCGGCATCGGGGTGATAGTCCTCTCTATCGTCTATGTCCTGGTGCTCGTCCTCATTCATTAAATCTGTCTCTTCCTGAACGTCTCCTTTCCCGTTCTGTAGCCGGTGATCCAAATGCATCGGGGGCTTTTTCTATGAAGCAGGGGTCAGGGTGGTGGGTGTGTCACCACACTAACCAAACCAACCAAACCACTTGTTGTTGTGGCATCACCAGGTCAGAGCCATGTGACTGTTCTGTCTGTTTTTACCGTCGTTGTGTGAATTCGTATTAACCAGGTTTAGTTGAACTTGGTCAGACTCAGACTTGGACTCAGTTCCACAGAATCAATCAAAACCCAAATAAGCCTGAATGAATCTGAACCGGGTTTTCTAATCCACATTAAAAGTATGTGATTGACAGCTGAATCGGATCCATTTGTGCCTTAATGACCAGTCCACTGCTGTGATTGGTCAGGTGGTGCCAGCTCCAAGCCTTTTATCCAAATTCAGACACACCTGGTCTACCTTTGGGATCTGGACCACGGTCTGGAATTTGGTTCTGTTTGTTAGGTCCTCTTCAGAACCTGCTTCGTGGTTCAGGCTCCAGGTCCGGATGGAACCATGACACGGGTCAGAACATGGAGATGTTTCCAGGCTGAAGCTCCAGCATAGATGTTCCTTCTACGTGTCGTTGTGGAGACTCTTCTTCTTCTGTGTTTATTTGTGTTTATTCGGTTATTCTGTCGCCTTCTGCCTTAAAACCACTGAGTGTCTGTGGACTTGAACACGGTTCAGTTCTATGTGTTGATGTTCTACGTTCAGACCTGACAGTGGAGGCTCTATTTAGGCAGGTGTGAAACTGGTCCAGGTTCTGATCTATGATGCCTTCAGGGTCCGGTCTGAGCGTTCGCCATCAAGTCATTCCATAGAAAACATGGAGAACCACGTGATTGAACGAGGTCAACGGGGGGGGGTGTTTGTTTGCTCTGTCAAAGCAAAAGCTGAATTATATTGTATCAGATTTCTAATAAAGTTTTTTTTTTGTTGAAGCTGTGTCTGTGTTTCATTAAACTGTGTCCTTCAGGTGTTTCCTTCAGGTGTGTCCTTCAGAGGTGTTTCCTTCAGGTGTGTGTCCTTTAGGAGGTCAGTGTTTGCTCTCCTTATCTCTGACTTCACGTCCAGACATTGTTTCAAAGTTTTATTCCTGTATAAACCTGTCAAAGTTCTGGTATAACTGATGTCCCATGTTGTGCAGGTTCTGGTCCTGGCTCAGGTATGATGGTGGCCCCTCGCTCTGGGTTTATCAGGTGTGACAGTGGACCCTCGCTCTGGGTTTATCAGCTGATCCATGGGCTTCCTTCTACCAACTGTCAGGTTCTTATGTAAGAGCTTCAGTGTAATTATATCCCGAATGCAGTTTTGGGGATATTATGTTTTAGGTCTGACCGCCACCACCGGATATAAATATTGGGTTAAGAATTTCCAAATTTTCCATATCAATGAATATCATGGAGAGGAAGAACTGATTTGATTTTGGATGATTTACCATTTCTAGATTGGCCA
>JAPQRP010000010.1:28933373-28974765 GCA_037367295.1 Apogon hyalosoma
TTTTAACCCATGAATCTCAGTCCGTTTATAGTTGTTAATGTGATCCTTAAAAGAACCTTTAGACACCAATGTTCTACTGCTGAAACCATTTCCCATGATGCACCTGACCCCTGGCCTCGTACCTGCCCTCTCTGATCTCAATGGTCATGGAGCGTGACACCACGTCTCTGGATGCCAGGTCTTTGGCATTGGGGGCATAACGCTCCATGAATCGCTCTCCTTCGCTGTTAATCAGGATCCCTCCCTCGCCGCGGCAACCCTCCGTGATCAAACAGCCGGCGCCGTAGATTCCTGTCACACACGTTCCACGTTAAAAGATCAAACTATTGATTCATTGAAAAGACATGAACAAATCACAGCTTCGTAACATTTAAACATTTACATGAAAAGGATTTTTTCTCATCATGTCATGACAGTGGATAACGGGGCTAATGTGTGCTAACGCTGGTCTACATTAAACCCCGTCCACAGCACCATGTCTGTCCTGCTTTACCACTGTGGACTCTGTTGACTTCTCAGATGTCTCTAAATGTCAACTGTCCCGTGTCCTTGAACGTCACATGGCTGTGACTCAGGTTACAACGTTTACATGTTGGACATCAGAGACAGAGACGCTGAACCCGTCTGTACGACCAGAGCTGAACCAGAATGACTGTTTGGTCCTCACCGGTGGGATGGAACTGGACAAACTCCAGGTCCTGGCAGGGCAGCCCGGCCCGAGTCACCATGGCGTTCCCATCTCCGGTGCTGGTGTGGGCGGAGGTGCAGCTGAAATAGGTCCGCCCATAACCTCTGGGGGACAAAGGTCAGAGGGTCAGAGTGGATGTCAGTCGTCCGGATTTGGTTCCAGTCAGGACCAGGTGCAGATGTGTGTGTTTTACCCAGTGGCGATGACAGTGTTCTGGGCTCTAAAGCGGTGGATGGACCCATCCTCCATACACAGAGCGATCACGCCTTTACACTCGCCATCCTCCATCAGCAGGTCCAGGGCAAAGTACTCCACGAAGTAACTCGTGTCGTAACGCAGCGACTGCAGACACATGCCTCATTAATCATTACATTCACTCCACAGATAAGCGGACGTGGTCTGACAGAGACACTTACACGTCCATAGAGCGTGTGCAGTAGCGAGTGTCCGGTGCGGTCGGCGACACAGCAGCAGCGATGGGCCTGGCCTCCTTTCCCGTATTTCAGACTCTGACCCCCAAACGCACGCTGGTAGATCTTCCCGTCCTCTGTCCGGCTGAACGGCATCCCAAAGTTCTCCAGCTGAAACAGGAACAAAGCATCAGGTCAGGGTTACTGCACCAAACAGGTCAGAACCGTAAAATAATAACACAATAACCTCCAAACACACACACATTGATATGAAAATGATTACATCTATAAGCTGTCCTTTAAAAACTGAACATGGAATTAGAGTGGATTTCATTCTGAGATGAACTCTGTTTTTAAGCCACGCCCCTCATTGTGACTAGACCTCACCTCCACAACAGCAGCAGGTGCCTGCTCCGTCATGTAGTGGATGGCATCCTGGTCTCCGAGCCAATCGGATCCTTTCACCGTGTCGTAGAAGTGCCACCTCCAGTCGTCGTCCTCCATATTTCCCAGGGCTGCGTTGATGCCACCCTGTGAGGGGAGTCAGAACTTATGATGGGTAAGGTGTGACATGGCCAGCGGCGTGGATGTGAGCGTGTTGGTGCTGGTGTTACCTGAGCAGCCACTGTGTGTGACCTGGTCGGGAACAGTTTGGTCACACACGCCGTGTTGAACCCGGCCTCTGACAAACCGAACGCTGCCCTAAGGCCAGCTCCTCCAGCACCGACCACCACGGCGTCAAACTCATGGTCCACCACCGGGTACTGGGTCGAGATCTGAACACAAGAACAAGAATGTAGAACAGTCACAACTTTAACTACATCAGGTTTGCCTGGAGAAAATGGATCCATGGAAATGTACAAATATGTCAAACAGAAGCATTCTTCTGTTTTACAGGAACCTAAGATGGTGAGATGAAACCCATAATTTTATATGAATAAAGCCAAAATATTATGAGAAAAAAAATCATAGTAAAAAAAAAAAAACCCTCACAATTTAATGAAAATAATGTCGTATTTTTATGACATTAAAGTTATCATATTTCCAGAACAAAGCCATAACATTAATAAGAATAACATCACAATTTAAAAGCAGGTGGGAAAAATATCATAATTTACTAGAATAAAGTCGTACCCACTGGTCACATAATGGAGAACTCGGAACATTTTGTGAGGCTCTACTTTCATTTGAGGTTTACGCACGGCTAAATACTGAGCCTATTAGCCCCGCCCACCATCAACACATTAGCATTATTAGTCCAGTCCAACAGAAGTGAAAGTTGCTGCTTTGTTTGTTGCGTTTGCTGTAACCTGAAACTCTGTCATCAACAAGGCTTACGATTTATAAATTAGGACTGTTTAATTGCACTATTGTGAATTTATTTTCAAAATATTACTACTATTTAAATCTTGGAAAATTATGGCTTTTTGTATTTGACTTTATTCTCATAAACTTACACATTTCATCTCAATAGTTTCTGACTTTATTCTTGTAGTGACAGTGTTTTTATTTTCTTATGTGGCCCTAATACACCGTCATAGGAACCTGATCTTTTCCAAACACGGTTCAGTAAAACCACTGGAAAAGTCTGAATTCAACATTTATCGGAACATGTCGACAGGCTTTGTTCATCTGAATGTCGTTTATCATGATCTACTGACTATTTTCTTTCTTTTTCTGACGTTCATGCTCAGTGTAAAGACTGAATATCTGCACTGATCCCATGGAAAAGTTGCCTCTGCCTCCAAACAACAGCCACACTGTTCACAGGGTTTAGACTTTAAACTGTTTATGCACTTTTTACTCAATAATGACACATAAATACAGTTTGGACTATTACTCATACAGTGCCCATTAATGTAAATTTATTTAATAATAGTAGTTTATATTTTATATTAATTTTCTGTCATGTCTTTCTTAAATGACACTTTGTTTCGTTTGTTTTAATTTCCTAGTTAAATTATTCAATTTTTTTTATTTTCATATATCTTAAATTCTCCTGTTTACTGGACACATGACAATAAAACACTTTAAATCTTGAATCTAATACTGAACTGAACTCACATCATCTGATACTTTGGCACTTTTCTTCTTTCCATAGATGGAGAAGTGAAAGTTCCTGGAGGCCTGAACTGCAGCAGCAGGAACCTGAGAAAAAAAAAAAAAAAACAGTTTAGGAAGATTGACAGTATGACTCAGTTCTGATTTTATGACTCCACAGTTTCATTCTGTGTCTAGATGTGAACTCTACAGACTGAGGAGCACAGAGGTTTGAACACTGGCAGCAGAAGGACAATGAGGTAAAACACAGGTGTGAGTGCAGAGATGGAATATCTGATAGTGGAAGAAGTACAAGTACACACACCTTTACTTCACCTATTCAGAATCACAAATACTCTATTAATCCCTGGGGGGAATGTGTGTGTTACAGTTACTTCAACACAAGTAAAGTACAGAAAGAAAGCTACTCAAGAGCAACTGTAGCTGGATCTGTGTACTGTAATTTTGCATCCTGAACTTTTTTTTTTAAAGAGGACCCCAGTAAGAGCTAGCCTGGCATTTGTGCATCAGCTAATGGGGATCCTCAATCAAGAATAAACAATACACAACAAACAATGCTATGCAGTTATGTAATAGAAATGCACAGAAATGTACAAGGAAGTTACAATATTCCGGTTAGAATGTGCCAGTCTATTGAAATAACAAATGTGCAAAAATTACACTCATTACAGGTCTTTTGATATTTTCTGTTATAGCTCTATTATATGATATTTTCTATGTTATACATGTTTTCCATTAATTTTCTGTTATAGATCTTTTATATGACATTTTCTATGTTATACATGTTTTATGTCATATTTTGTGTGATATTTTCTGTGTTACAGACCTTTTATGTGATATGTTCTATGTTACAGATCTGTTGTCTGGATGAAGACTAGTACACACTCACCACATGTGGACACATAACTGTACCCTCCTGAGACCCAGAAAAGAACAAGTTTTGGCTTTTTAAAAATTAGATCATTACCTTTACTGGAAACATCATTTTGCAACAGTTTTTTCAGATGCTTTTTTTTTTTTTTAAATGGACTGTCCTTCGCAAGGGACAGCATTTATATATTTAATAAAGTTGTGAAACTCTTGTCCCCTACAGAAGACATAAATACATTTCTGGGTCTTAGGAGGATATGGAATCAAATCTGGAACAGGTATTTTTAATGAAGACTTTTTATAAACTGTGACATGTAATATTTTTTTAAATAATCCCCTATTGAAGTGACAATACTCGGCTCCTTCATACTATTGAATACCATTAATAGCACATCTATAACCGGTGTCATTTGCACTTTCTTATAGTACTGTAGATTTTACCTGTTATTGTTACTTTATTAAGTGATTGATCTGAGTTTGTTTCCTTTCTTTCACCTCTTTGTTGATGCTAACATGCTAACAAATTTAGCATCTGTAGCGGCTTCCACAAGGACAACACAACTAACAGACATGAACAGCATTAAACACCTTCTATGTGTTGACGTACTGGTATAAACTGTGTTTTCTGTGCACAGTGCCAAACAGACTGTGATCCTTTTGCCTCGTAAACCCTGTCTTTTGTCGCTTTTTCGTGGCTCTGATGTGTCACATTGAACAACCTCACATACATAACAGCTTACGCAAGTCTCACAGTTACGAAAGATGAAAAAAAAACCAGAAAAGGCGCGCTTTCTTCCGCGGTGACACCACAACAGATCCAATACACAAACATGTGGGCAATTTAATGAAGGGTGTACTTACTGATTTAGTCTTCACTAAAGTCCTTTTGGAGAGGAGTCGAGAGGCAGCGCGTACACTCGCCATGTTGTCGGTTGAAGAGTCGAATCTGCGGATTGGCGCAGCAGCTCATATTCTGAGGCACCGGACCGAACCATTCTGTGGAAACGGGGGAGTACGTGAGGCACGACTAACGACACACCGGCGGAAAGATCTTTCACATACATTTAACTTCATCATACATTTTATAATAAAATTTTTAATATGAATAAATACTCATATGCGCTATCTTGTACATCTTTTGTGAATGATATTTAGATATTTCCCCGATGACCCCCCCCTCCTCCCCCCGTTCACGTCAGATGGACCCGGAACACGCCGGAGTTGTATAAGCTGGGTCTGGGTGTGAGCGAACAAATGCATAAGTGACCTAGACTTTTCATTCAAGGTGAGACACACAACACCGTATATTTCACAGAAACACAAACACCTGTTGTCAACAGACTTTCACACCACGTGTTGCATTTTTGTGCATAAAAACAAGCCAACTGCAGCCATCTGAAGGGTTTGCTAATATTAGCTAGACTGTTAGCTCCTGGCAGTTAGCCGTGTTTGTGTTGAGCCGAGCTGTCAAACATCATGTCAGTCTGATGAGGATCCTGCAGCAGGGTTTGGGAAGTGTTAACCAGCTCACTGATACTGTCTGATCATTTATAGCTATGGCTGCTGGCACATTTTAATAAAGACCTGGTTATTACAGTCAAGTGCATCTCCAGGTGAAGTCTGAAGTACTCTCGTGTTTCTCCACAGCTTCCATGAACAACCTAAATGATCCCCCCAGATGGAACATCCAACCAGACCCCAGAGGGAGGGGGGCGGGGGCAGGGGCCGGTGATGGGACCCAGTGGAACTACGCCCTGCTGGTCCCCATGCTGGGACTGGCTGCCTTCCGTAAGTTACACAAGAGGCTGATGATGATGATGAAGGAAGAGCAGAGGATGAAGAGCAGCCTGCAAAGGCTTTATGCAAACACTAACACAAGGTGTTTCAACTTAGTTGTCGCAACTACAGTACATTCACTTTACCGGCTCTATCTAGTGGAACATTTATAAATCCATTGTATAAATGTACATAAACCAACATATAAGTGGAAGAACACTTTATTATATACCTGGAAAACATCTGCAAACCAGAACTTTGGTCATTTGTTTTCAATTAATCTGTTAAAAATATGTAACATTTAGCAAATTTAATCTCTGCAGTAGATAATTTCTAAAATATTGTAGAGCAGTGTTATGGATGTTTGTGGATACATTTTTACTGCTGTAGATGTTTATGGTTGATGATTTTGTTGGTAACACATTTGTGATAATCCTAAGAGGGGTTTTAAAGAGTTAGTTTGACCTAAGAAAGATCATTTTACAGTCAACCCATAAAGAAACTCTTCATCCTTCAGGATATAACAGTTCCAGGTTTGACTGGATAGAAAGGTGATGAAAAATTGTAACAGAATTAACTAAATCTGTCAAAGTCAACATGTATTTGATGTTACTACTGACTCTGTGACTGTAGATACACCAGTCCTTAACTCTAGAGGGTCCCTGGATGTGTAGACGCATCCTGATGACATGTGCAATTTAAAATGACGTGGCAGCAAGACAGATCCTCGGTGAAACTCCATTTGAATTAGTGTGTAAAGCGCAGATGTCAAACTAATACTGTGAAGTCAATGGCATTGAAAGCACATGGAAAACCAAAGTTATGAGACACAATACAAACAGAATTTTTCAGCAAGAATGAAATAAGTCATGAAAAACAGTAAAAAAAAAAAAAAGTTCATGTTTTTTTTTTGTGTGATTTGAGGTTTAGTGTGTTAATACAACAGGACAAATGAAAAAAATAACTGTACAGTCACACAGATGAGGTTGTGCTGAAAAAAATGGTACCAAGTAAGGCAAGATAAACTCTTTTTTTTGATGAGAGATATGAGGGCAAAATCAAAAGTATTAAAAAATGGCCAAAATCCACTCAGACTCTAAAGGATTAATTCAATATACTGCCGATTTGTAACCACATTTACTGGACACAGTTTTTTGTGCATATCTTACAAATGTTATTCATATTTATCTGTACATGAGAACACTACATAAGAAGATTCATGTTGTAACCCAGTCCTACATTCATGACACACTACACTCTGACATGTTTTTTCTGTGTGTTCAGGTTGGATCTGGACCAGAGAGTCTCAGAGGGAGATCCAGAAGGTTAAAGCCCAGTACCACAAAGATTTGTCCGCCATAAAGAGTGAAATGGAGGCTCGGTACCGGGAGACGCTGACAGAGCGGCGCAGGGCGGCGGCGACACTGGAGCTGGAGTTGGAGAAGGAGAGGCAGAGGGTCAAAGGTTACCGCCAGGCACTGATCTCCCAGAGCCAACAGCTGATGGAGGAACGCAAACAGCTGCAGCAGGTAAAGGGGGTTGGACCCTGGATCTGAGCTGGACCAGTTCTGCTCTGATCCACTTCTCTGCTCTGGGCTCAATTCATCCTCTTCAAACCCATGACACTCACACACTTTTGTGTTCACGGGGATCAACATCCTTTATTTACCTCGACCACATACGTGTAAACGGGGCAGATTTCACATGAATGACATTGAGTTTCTGTGACTCAGTGAAGTAGAAAAATGGGTTAATGATAGAATTTAGCATCCTCTGCAGACATTTCCTGTTCAACAGAAATTTAAAATGGCCTGTTAGGTTGATGTAGTAGTTGAGTAAATTTATTTAATTTAAAATTGGTTTTATGTATCACAGTTTTATATATAGAACAATACACAGTGAAATGTATTTCTGTACCTGCAACCGAATGGAAAGGAATAACACTAACCCTAACCCAGCACACAAGATAAAAATATATAGAAATGGATGTCTAAAAGTGTTTACTTCAGTGTAAACTTAAAGGTGTGTGTGGGTGGGGGGGTTCATGGATGTATTTCCTTAGAATAATCCTGCTAAGACAAAGAGGAAACTTTAACTATGGACGTTATTTTAATCACATTTGAAGTTGAATAATCAAAATTTTTCTGATGTTATCACTGACTTTTTGTTTAGTTTACATGAAAACAATAACTGTGGGTGAAGCACAAATAAACCATGTGATTATTTTCACCATAAATATTAATATCTCAACCCCAAATTAAAAAACAACTCGTAATAGATGAAATCATCTGTGATTAACATTTGACTCCACTATTGCAAGTGATTTATGTTATTATTATTATTATTGTTATTGTACATACAAGACATGAAGTTTTGTTGGAGGAAACTGTTTTGTTTTTTTTCCATATTTTATCTTCTGAGCATCAATATTACATGCTGCATATATCCACATGGCACATAGTGTTCCCATAACAATCACAGAAGTTCCTTCAAACAGTGCTCATTCCTTATTTTCTCTTTTTTTCCCTCCCATTATTCACCCCACCCACCCCCACCCTTACAAGAACATACAAGACTACAACCCACAGAGAGATCAAAGAATAATTATTATTCATATTAATAATAATAATGATAATAAATAAAATTTAATAAAAATAAAAGGTATACAGAAGTTCGTCCCTGTTATAGCTGTGCAGTATATGTTATGATTTACAAGGACAAATAATGTAAGTACAGAGGACTGCTAAGTGGGCACGGTTTTAAGTTTACACAAATATGTCAACACTGGAACCTATACAGAAAAGATTTATCCCTAGATCCTCTGAGTGTGTGTTTTATTTTCAAAGGAAACTGTTTTGAATTCCTCTTGGAGTGTATTTGACTCCTGTTTCACGTCCATTCATTTAAACTAATTTCCAGGCTCCACTTTAGCTTTGACTGAGCTGCGTTTTGCTTTTTCCAGGAGCGTGAAGCTCTGGAGGAGGACAAGCAGAGGCTGGTGGAGTCCGGCACTGCAGGGGCGGTGCTTCACGACGCCCTGGAGAAGGAGAACGACTGGTACCGCCGGGCCTCTGATGCCCTGAAGGAGCTGGAGCTGCAGCTGGTGGAGCGGCAGAACGCCTTCTGCTCCCTCATCCTACCGCGGGAACAGCGGCTGGAGATGGAGAAGAACATGCTGCTGAAGGCTGTGAAGGAGCCCATCGGCGCCGAGCTGGACCTGGAGGCTGACCTGAAGGACATCTTTAAGAGAGATAAACACTGTGCAGATCTGCTCAACATGGACAAGAGGAAGAATGGGAGCTTAATGTGGGTTTATCTGAAGTACTGGCAGCTGCAGATCACTGTCCAGAAACACAAGAGGGCAGAGGACGCCCTGGTACCACACCAGTGACCACACCCACGTCTGTGACCACGCCCACACCTGCTGTTGCTGCTTCAACGGGAAAAGACGCTCAAACTGTGTGCATGTATTTTTAGTCTGGGAGTTTTTTTTTTTTTTTTTAGAATGCTGTAGAGATGATTTAAGAGATGACAAAGTGGTTTTAACGGTGGGATTCATTTTCCTTCATTAAGCCCCAGATCCTGCTCATCGGAACCTTTAACTGTATGGTCTGAAAACCTAAATGCACTATGGGTAAGTTGTATGAATGTATGGAAAATGCCGTCACATCGTTGTGCCTCCTAAATGTCTCTGAAATAAAAACTAGAACCAAGATCAGGGAAATCCTCCAGGAATGAAAGGGAATGATGTGAACAGTTGATGAACACCTCTGGACCATCAGGATTCACTGTCAAACAGCCAAAATAAACACCATCATACTCTTCATTTGTCACATCTGGTCTTTTATGTAAAATACAGATAGATCTACTGATGTATGTTATGAAATCACTGATTGTCAGATAAGCCAGGTTCACACACTGTTAATTTAACCCTTAAAGACCCAAACATCCAGCTTTAACCTAAACCATCTACTGGTGTAATATGTTCAATTAGTTCGTTGACCCATGGGGATCCACGGGTTCTAAATGTGGTAGTTTTTATGCTGTTGTGGATTTATGCATGCTGTACCGCATTTGTCCAGCAGTCACCGCCAAAGTGTTCTGACCACAGCAAGGTAGGTCTGATCAACTCTCCAACTCTCCTGCTTTAGACACCAATAACTCGTAAGTCATGGAGTAAAAACTCAAATACTGATCTAATTTAATTATTTCCACTCAGTTTATTGTTGACATAGAAGAGTTCTCAATGACCGTGAATCACAAATGCTGTACATTGCCCAACAAAAAACTATAAAATGAACTAAATTCTCAATGAAATAATGAAGTAAACTCATAATACAGTGTGTTTTATATGTAAATGTTGATTAATCGACTCCATATACAGATAATATTTTAAGATGTCTTTGCTGGAGATTCAGACATTAAATAATATATTATTTCACATGAATGAACAGAGTCCAGATAAAATAAATACTATGAGTTGTCACAGAATTTAATTCTTAAGACAAAATAATTTAAGACTAAAGTTTCCTTAAGGAAAATGAGCTTTGAGAATCAGTTCCTCTGGTCTGTGTTTTAGAATGTTCGGTTTTTATCTCAGGTTCTGTTTTTATTCTTCGGTTCTGTTTTTATTTCAGGTTCTGTTTTCTTCTTAGGTTCTGTTTTTATTCTCAGGTTCTCTGTTCTTCAGTTTTGTCATGTTCTGACTTCACTCCCTCTTCTGGACCCGATGGCTGATTTCTCTTGGAGACGACATGAAGCCTGAGGGTCTGAAGGTCATCGGTTCTGGCTTCTTCATTTCTGGATCTGGTTCTTCTCCCTCTGGTTCTGGGTCTATTGGGCCCTCCAGGGGTTTGGGGTGGAGTCTGGCTGAATGTAGGTCTGTACTGCTTTGTAGTCGGAGGAGGGGCAGCTGGTGACGGGTCACGGTTTCGGTTCTGGGTCCGGTGCTGAGTATCAGGGTCTGGTCTGGACTTCTCTGGACCAGGAAGTGAACGACCCACTGCTGCTCGTAACGCTGCCGCCGGACGCCGTCCGTCTCTGACAGCGTCGTCCTGGAAACAGTGAGTTCCGGGTCAGCGTTCACATTAACACATCAACATCACAGTGGAGTGAACAGGGGTCAGAGGTCAACTGGGTTCTACCTAAAAGGAGACTTTTAAACCAGGGCTGTCAAACATACGGAGCAAAAACAGATGTCAAAGGGTCCAAACCGGTATCATATAGAATTCTGACCACAGGTCACTTTTCTAGTCTGGAAAACTGACCCACCCCACAGAATTTTGACCCCTTATATGAATTTGCACTATATGTTAATAAAAATGTTCTAATACATTTCTACATCATAATAAACTTAAATATATGTGTATAATTTGAAATTTTCACCAGAAACTACTAAATTAATTCATTCATATAGGTATTGAAGTAAATCTGTGTTCATTTTAGAGTTGATGGACATCATAGACATGAAACCTACCCTAAACTATGAAAAAAAAAAGGAAAAAAAAAAAAAGGTTTTATGTATTTCATGTCTAATTAGTAATATCTGTAACCAAAACTCTAACACTGAGTGGGTAAAAACAGATTGCAGTAAAGGTTATGGGATTTGAATCAATAACAGTTTTTTGGAGTCAATAACAGATGTTAATCACAGATTCACAGATAGATTTGGAATATCATGCTTTTACATTTGTGCAATGCATGATTAGTAATGCATTTTTGTGCTTTTCATAACATGTTTTGTCTTGATATATACCTTAAATTAACTTTTTTTTTCTACAAATTTGGTGATTTATTGGAGGTGGGTCACTTTTCCACGGGGGTCGCTTTTCTGTCTGACATCATCCCGTGGGATGAATATGTGAAATGTAAAAATTATACTGACGATATTAATCAATGTTAAAATCAGGTTCCACATTCAGACCAATATGATCTAAAGTGGATCAGAACCAGTAAAATAATAACAGAATAAACTATAAATAATGACAAATACAAATGCTTCTGATATTCTTAGAGTAAAAACTGCAATTACATGAAAATGTTTACATCTACAAACTGTCTTTTATGTGAATAACATAAACAACCTGAAACTTCTTAAGAAAAATTTGTGTAATTTTAACAACATTCTGTCTGTTATTAAATGTGTGTATTTGTAGACCCACTATGATCTGTAAGTTATAATATACATGTGGAAATGATAAACCGAGACAGAATATTGTTAATATTGCACTTATTTTTCTTAAAGTTCAGGTTCAAGTTTGTTGCTCACATTTGACCTGAATCTGAAGAGTTAAAGGTTCAAACTGTCACTAACGTCAGTTAAATCACATGCACATCCTGACTTATTGTGTGATGTCATCTTGTTGCCTCTATTCTTATATAATTTTTATTGCGCTTGTTCTTTTGTTTGTTTCTAGTGACCTTTTCCATCTTTCTCATTTGTCACTATTTGCGGTTTTTACTTTAAAATCTCTAATATGGATAAAGTTCACATTATAATTCAGTCTTGGTTCTGTTTATCAGTTATTTATGGGTTGTTTTAGGCTCCACCCCCTCTGATGTCATGGCAGGTGTCGCATCTGTCAAAGTGGAAACACCTGCTGTCGGATCAGTGTCTGGGACGAGGAAACATAGTGACACCAGTGTCAGTTTTCAGTCCTGGTTCCTAAATAAACCTGAGGAACAAAGAGGTTCAGGTGTGGATCTGAACCAAATTCAGCAGAATTCTACCTGTACTGGGGCCGCGTCTCCAGAACCAAACCCAGCCAACACGCCTCGTATCGCTCCTTCTGCTGGTTCTCCTCCTGAAGGTCACAGAAGGCATTCACCAGGTAACAGCCACCTCTGCTCACACAATGCATTCTGGGAGGATTCCCTGAGGACACCTGCTAGACAGGGACCGATCAAAGTCCAGAAGTGTTGAAGTGAATGTGACCGTTTGGATCTGTCCGGGTCAGAACGCCTCTTAAATACCCAGTGGAGTTTCTATTTTTACTTTATGCATCACATCAGAGTGAATGTCCAAACTTCAGGCATCTGGAAGATCGGTTTTCATGTCAAAACTTCCTCTGAGGTCTGATTACAAACACATTTAATGTTGGAAGGACTCTCTAACACTGATATCACCCTGAAAACACAAAAAAACAAAACCGTAATGATGAATCAGCAACAACATGGACCCAAAATCCCAGAGTCTAAAGTCAAACAGGCCTCCATGTAGAGGTTTTTGTTTTCATCGACTCAAATACATTAGATCATCATGTGCTTCATCTGCTTAAAAAACTTCAAGTTTTCATAAAAATCTGAAGTTTTTCCAACAATTCCAAGTGTTTCATCTTGACATGAGGTGGTGAAATATGTGAAACTGAAGCTGTCGGACTGAAACTGCAGGAAAAAGTGCAAGATTTCATAAAATGGAGACTCTCCACTACAAGTATTAGTACTGCAGTGGTGAGTAGAAGTCATCGTACACATGATACAGTATGAACTGATGTAGAATGTGTATTTTCATCTAATGGTTTGTCTGGAGCTGATCCAGGATCAGTCTGTTCTTTATATGTGTGTGTGTGTGTGTGTGTGTGTGTTTATTTGCTGACGGTGAATATGTGGTGTATTTAATTGGTGGGATCAAACCTTCATCTCCTCGTCCTCCTCATGTCTCACACTTCAGACACATGACGCAGTAAAAACAGCTGAGACCATGAATCCAGAACCATAGATGAACTGGTCTGGGATCAGCTGAGACCAGGTTTAAACCAGACTGAGGATGAGAATGTTCACCTTCATCATCATCTTCATCACAGGCATCACATTAAAACCCACATAAGCATTTAAGTGTGATGGTGAGGAAGGTACCAGAACCAGCAGTCTCCACCGGGAGGCGTTGCTATGGTAACATGAAAACACTTCCCTGGGATGAACTGATTTTTCATGTTAATATTCACGTCTGTTTTATTTTCTGTTTCTCATCCATCACCTGCACAACCTGAATCTTTAACCATTTAACATTTATGTTCTTCATAAAACGTAGCCTGTCAATATAAACGAAGAATCAAACAAATCCATGTGAATTTCAGACGAAAACAAATCAGGAAAAATAATGCAAAACCTGAAGAAAAGTCCCCAAAAATCAGCATTAAAGGGTGGATTCAGAGGAAAAAGTCACTGTAATTGATCTAATCACCTGATTATGATGCTTCTATTTAAATGTATGAGCACTTTATTTCAATCTCAAACCTTTCATTGAGTTGAATATGGACATAAATTCTGCAGATGTCAATTCCTGGTTCTGATTTATTTTTTTTGGTCTTTTCCTTCTCTGTCCCCTTCACACCAGTGTTTTCTGACTTTAACACTGAAATGAGAATCTTTTCTAAATGTCTGGTTAAGTAAAACATGAATAATGATGTGGCATTCAGGTGTTCAGATCTTGACTAAAATCCTGAATTTGACACTGAAGGCCTGATTTACTAAGATCGCAAATAACAGGCACAAATGGGCCTCTCAGGAATCGGGTCCTAGCCTAATAGTGATGTGCCACTGGTGAAACCGGGCGTGGGGGCCACATGTCTCAATTTGTTTTTCTTCCGTCATTTCAAACATGTTGCCGTGAGCAGAACAGATTCATTCTCTGCGTTTCCTTTGGTTGGGCCTATGCCACATCCTCGCCATAACAACTGCTGTCAGTTTTGCGTGAAGCTGTTCCAGTTAAAACTTGCCTTTCAGATGTGCTAAATATAGACGCAAAATCAGCCACTGCAATCAGTTTCAGGTTTGGCCAATCACACTGCACGCGATAAATAAATATTTGCTTCTACTCCACCCAATAATTTTGTGCGTTCTAGAAGAAACGCCCATAATTGGATATTCATCAAAGCAAACATACTAAATAGGTTGTGCAAACTATTTTGCCCATTTGACAGGCGCAACCTTTAGTGCGTCCTGTTAGTAGATAAGGTTCAACGTGTTTATGCACGATTTTACACGCGCAAACCTTTAGTAAATCAGGACCTAAGAGTTAAAGACTAACAGATGATCACAGAACTCATCGGATCCACTCAGATTAAAAACGGCTACTTTCCCTAAACACGTGACTCATTAACCCATTAAAACAGAAAAACACAAGTCAAAATAGAATAACCCAATCCTCCTGACTTAATGGTTTTGTGTTCTGTCGTTAGTTGATGAAATGGAAATGAACAGATTTTTTTTTTTTTAAATCAATAATGGCTTTATTCTCGAACATTGAACTCTGCTTCAGATTAGAAAAACACGACAAATATAAGCCTAAACCAACAGTGGATGTTGTCATTTTTGATGGTGTTGTCCATAACTGGGTTCAGGATCCAGACCCTGGTTTGAGCAGATCTTAAATCTCCTGGGTCGGTTGATCAGTGAATGTCTCATCACAGGCTGAACCAGGCCGGACGCTTCCTGGGCCGCTCCACTATCCTCCTGTCCTGGTCCTGGGGAGTCGGGGTCTCGCCCTCATACAGAACCAGCGTCTCCACAGTGGGGGCGTTCAATGGACCGCCCTCCATCGCCTTCATCTGGGCTCGAATCGCAGCTGTTTCCTTACACACTTTCGTGTAACAGAACCCACATAGAACATGTTTCTGCTTCAAGTGTCCACATTCTGGACATGGCTCGATGTTGTTCTGAAAGTCAAGAAAAATTATACTGACAAAACACATAAATAACACTGACAATGAAAACTTTAACAACATGGACTGAAGATTATAGAGTTGAGAATCTAAAACGACTGAACATTCAGTTACTGTAAAAGGAAAAAAACAGCCTGTTAAACCTAAATGTGTTTATTTGTGTCATTAATACAGTGTTTAATATGCAATAAAACAAGCTGATTTTATAACATGTACCTGTTGAAACACATGGTGACGCAGACATGGTCTTAAAAATGGTCCAAAACACAGTCTTTTACAGATAAACACTGATCTATGAAGTGAACCAGTGGTCCTGCAGAACATCATCTAATATCTCTGTGGGTTCTCCAGGACAGAAGAACCGCTAAAGTATTAGATGAACTACACAAACCATCTGAACCTCAACAGTGGAGTCCAAACATTAACAGAAAAGGGTTACGTTAATACAGTTCAATAGGACTTCATCTGACCCTCATCACACCAGAACCAGGAGGTTCTATTCAAGTTTTCAAACCCAACTATAAACCACTTTGAGCTTTTTGGCTGAAAATAAACTGGTTCAGAACATAAAACTAAATGATAGATCTTCTCCGTCTGTGGAAGTCATATTCTATAGCTGTTAAAGTTATAATAAAGACAACATGAAAAAACAGAAAAATAACCTGGAACTAGAGTCCAGTTCAATAGAGTAAACAGAAGACATTAATAATGATAATACATCGTCCTCTGTTAATGATTAGAATGATTAGAAATAAATCTACTCAGTGGAACCACAGGCTGGTTCACGAGAACTGTACATGTCATGATACACTTATTTAATGAACATTTACTGTGTTTTAGTGTCAATTCTGACACTGTTCAGCAAAATGACCCGAACCTCAAACATGAGTAAGTCCCAAACTCACCTTGACCTTTAGAAGTTTACTTTCGGCTCTCCTCCGGGTCCGGTTTACCTCTATAGTCCGTCTCTTTTTGGGAGCCGCCATCCACAGGAGCCCGTCCAAGACCCCGGGGGACTGGTCCGGGTTCTGCTGCTCGTCCTGGTCCTGGTGGATCTGAGGCAGGAGGCTGGGACCGTTCACGGCCAGAGCTGGAGCTGCATAAAAAAAAAACACACCGAGTCACCTCTAATGAAAACACGGACATACCGGGTCGGTACCGGGGTTTAGAGCCGGTGTGTGTCGGTTCTGGACTTGGTCCCTGCGTAGACTCACCCGGGTGAAGGTCTAGACCTGCCTGTAAGAGTCTGCTCTCAATTCGCAATAAAGAACATCTGAGACTGTGAATTAAACCGGACAGATTCATCATTTCACCGTCAACACACTCCGTTTCTCTGTAACATGACAGACCGTCACGGTCACAGACGCTAAATACGTCATTAAACTGCGACAATAGGCTGAAGTTTTATTCAATTTCCGGAAGTCGAGGTGCGTTTGGCTCAGCTGCTGCCCCCTGTCGGTTAGTGTATGTAACTACACACTTGTTCATGTATATATTTAGAAAATAAAACACATGAGATATTCAGTTACATTCATCTTTCTCAAGATTCATAGGAACCAGTTAAGACTAAACGAATTCCCCAAACACAAATGTATACATTTTATGACAATTAAAGGTTTTGGTCCGTCGTATAAAAAGCAGTCAACGATTAAAGGTGGCCGTAAATCTTTCTCCAATAGGTGGCGGAATCCAACCTGGCGCTGATTTTGGAGTGATCAGCCAATATAGCGTAGAAGAAGAACAACAAGATGGCGGACCGAGGCTACAGTTTTTCCCTCACTACATTTAGGTAAAGTTTTATTAAATAAGTAATGGATTTTCGACCCGCTGTTCAAATATATACTATACGATGTATTTTGGGGCTAAATATTTATCGAGACGCGTGAATCGATTTTCATTTAGTGTTGAAGTAAAGTTTCGGGAGCAGATGTAGTCGGTGCACTGTCATTGCCGGGTATTGTAATGAATTGACTAGCTAGCGCTACCAGTTAGCATGTCGGCGAACACGTTTTAAACAAAACAATAAGTAGAGATTTCACCTCTGATATTAAAAAGACACAGACGTTGAATGGCTGTGCAGATCCGAGTTTATTTAATAGAAACGAGGAGTTTTGCGTTTCCTTTGTGGAGAGAAGCTGAGTTAGCACAGAATTAGCACTGATGAGTCGGTTGTTTTAGCTTTTACTTTCAGTTTCCAATGTATTTAACGCAACACAAGAACAACAGGCTTCAAGTTACAGTTGTTTTATCAGCATTCAATTTGGTTATAGTGTCCTCTGTGTCATTTCATGATAATGCATCTGCTTGTTTCCTCAGCCCTTCGGGTAAACTGGTTCAGATTGAATATGCTCTGGCGGCTGTTGCAGCAGGAGCTCCATCAGTCGGCATCAAAGGTAGGACAACCATCAGAAGGATTATCATCAAAATCTGTTTATAGATGGAGTCAAATGGTCCATGTCTGGGGTTTATTATCATATTTTTTGATAAACATAATTGTTGAATTAATGTGTGTTGCGTTTTACTAATGTAAATGTCATAGGTGCATCTCATCTCTACTTTATTTTTATTTAGTTTTTTATTTTTGACATTTATTTAACCAGGTGAGTAATTTGTGACCCAGTTCTCATTCAAACGGAGACCTGACCAAAAGGCAGCGCAAAAACAGGGCAGACAATGAAAAAGGAAACATTCTCTGCAAACAATATTCAACCATTCAAATAAGTCACATGTATAAAATGAAAATGGCTAAAAGCAGGTGCAAGAGTCTCAGAAGTTTGCTCTCACTAATTACTGCACTACTTTGTGTATCTGTAGCTGATTTAATTTACAGTAATGCATCATATCCTATATCAGCATCACAGGTTAAATTAGGTTTACAGGACTGATCATATTAATGTTTGACTTAAGAATACTTTCTTTGATTTTCAGCATCTAATGGCGTTGTCCTGGCAACAGAGAAGAAACAGAAGTCAATTCTGTACGATGAGCAGAGTGTGCATAAAGTGGAGCCCATCACTAAACACATAGGCATGGTCTACAGTGGCATGGGACCTGACTACAGGTGGGGACTGTTCCTGTAAAACAGAACAATAGGTTTCTTTCATTTTATTAAAACCCAAATGTCCAACAAGCTCTCAGAGGCAGCACATAGGAAATGTGTATTGGCCTGGTCTTTTTCCAGAATGCTGAGCTGTCTTTCTCCTTCTTTGATCTTGTCTGCTGTGTGCTAATACTAATGCTGGGTATTGTGTGTGGCTAAAGTGCAGGAATAATATAGTGAGTTAACCTTAAAGCTGTGATTTCTGTCGACAAGGAGAGGAGACTAAAGGGCAACATTTACCACGTTAGGTTCATGAATGATGTCCTCTGTGTAGGGTTTTGGTGCGGCGAGCCCGAAAGTTGGCTCAGCAGTACTTCCTGGTTTACCAGGAGCCGATCCCCACAGGCCAGTTGGTCCAGAGAGTGGCCTCTGTAATGCAGGAGTACACACAGTCCGGGTGAGTTTTACACAAACACACACTTTGTATCCATGTCTGACCTTAGTGATGGCTCAGTTTCGTAATGTGTGTGTGTGTGTTTTCTCTCCCTCCTCCAGTGGAGTGCGTCCATTTGGTGTGTCTTTACTCATCGCTGGATGGGATGAAGACCACCCCTACCTGTTCCAGTCAGATCCTTCTGTATGATATATTTCTGTCCTTTTTGATCATTGTAATGAGTGTACTCTTAGTTTAAGGTCTGGGTCTGGCATCACTGATCACATACTCATAGTTATTATTTCTGATCATCTGCCTCCTTGTTTATTTGACTTTTTGGTCGGATTTGCAGGGTGCTTATTTTGCATGGAAGGCCACAGCCATGGGAAAGAACTACGTCAACGGAAAAACATTCCTTGAAAAAAGGTATATGTTTGCCATAAGAGGTTTTCTGTTTCTGAATGAGTCCAATTTATCACAAGAGAACCTAGTTTGTTTCACATAAATCTGATTTCTTAAGCTTTTGTTTATTGTATAATTTATCAGATTGAAATCATTATTTAAGATGGTATCATTAACACAGGTGTTTGGATGGTTTGTATAGATTTTATGCCACCAGAATGTATTAAGGCCTTTGTTTTGTTTGTTTAGGTATAACAATGACCTGGAATTGGAAGATGCCATTCACACAGCCATCCTGACACTGAAGGTATTGGTTTACATGACATTCAGTCACTTCCTGTATCTGCATTTGATCTGTTTCATTAATGCCTTCAATGAAGTTAGAAAATGTGCATCAGAAAAGGTTTATGTTGACAAAATACTTAATTTCTTTGTGTGTGTGTGTGCTGCGTTTGTGCTTTTTCAAATAATATCTAATGGACTCACTCATATTTCATCTAAAATGTGATACGGTCATTGTTTATGTTGTGATTGATCAGCTGATTTCATTTGGGAGTTTGTCTGAGACTCAATTTTTCCTGTTTCACACATGGAAAAAGGTTTTCAGTTACTTTAGATGAAAAATGCCTCCTTATTACAGTGATGTGTAACGGTTTTGAGCTTCACTTTATGATTCTAAATCAGTTCATGGAAAGAACTCACAGAATTGAAATGATGGGTTTTACGGAAAAGGTTTGTCTAATGTTGGTGGTTTTTCATGTGAGTTGATGAAAGTTGTCTTTGTTTTCAGGAGAGTTTTGAGGGTCAGATGACGGAGGAGAACATCGAGGTGGGAATCTGCAATGAGGCGGGTTTTAAAAGACTCACCCCCGCCGAGGTTAAAGACTACCTGGCAGCCATCGCATAAGTGCCGCCGCCTCACCACGGCGACACCAGCCAAGGCGCCAATGGGTGCATGACACATGAGTCTGAGTTAATCATATGTTGAATGGGCTCAATGTCACAGCGCAGCCTTGATTATTCAGAAGCACCGGGCTGTTTCGACCAACGCCCACATATGTACTTTTATAGTCATGTGACCATCGCCAACACCCCATCACCGGTTGTTGGCGGCTGATTCATGACCTCACATTAACTTCTACATCTGTGTCACGTAGCCATTGGCGTCTGTGTTAATGTAAAGGAATGTGGATTCTGAGGAGTGAAATCTCCAGTTTTCCATTGAATTCTTTGCTTTTTGTTTGGTTTTTAAGGGGCGGGGCTCTCTGGTTCTACTCATTTATGAGGACGTGTCACAGGTCTGTGCATGTGAGGATGCTTACTTCATTTGGAGGGTAAACTGTCATAAACGAGAGGGTAAATAAGGCAGAACAGCCCTGTTACGTTCTTGTACAGATTCCACGGCAGCAGGAATGATTGAATCAGACTGAACGCTGTCATTTCCATTCAATAGTCAGACACGTCCTCATCAACAGAGGGTTCAATGGAACACCGGGACATTTTGCCATTTAGTATCTGGTTGGCTGTACAGCGGTTTTATGGAGTCTACTTTTTTCCAAAATAGAAATGAATCCAGTTTGTATTTTCTCCTCTGTTTTCTGTCACTTATTCAAATAAAAGATTTTGAGTTGTTTTCTGACTGATGTGAATTAATTTATGTGAAAACAGTAGAATTTAATATTCAGTTGTTTCAACCTGGAAATGCTAATGGGTTCCTACTATGACCAGTTTCTATCACTCTGGACACGTAAAACTGTTTTAAATGAAGTTATTTAGACAAGAACAGAAAAGTCATTCATAGGCACTTTGATTCACAGAAACAGTGGGTGTGAATTAATGGGGATAAATAAAAAGTTGAATCAAGTATTTTAGTGTTTCAGTGTTCCCTTAACCCTGATCCCTCTGGTTTGGAGTTTTCATTTTCCTCTGAATAAATAAAAACATGAAGCAGAAAAAAAAACATACATAAACACTAGGAATAAATTGACAATTTATAATGAGATGTTCCTTCAGTTTTCAGATAAAACCTACATGTTTTCTTCTAAAGTGGTCTGCATTGTCGTAAACGCGTATAAAATATATTGCTGTAAAACATGTTTTATGATAAAAGTCACCAGTTGAGGTTCCGGAAGCTTGAAAGGCTTCGCGACAGTACCCGTGGGGGCGGGGATTAGGGCGGGTCCATTGCAGCGCGCTCTGGCAAAAACAGTTGAAGCAAAGCGCGCTCTACAACAACCGGGACCTCTTTCCAGTCCCTCCATGTATCAGTCCGCTTTCCTACATTCAAAGACATTCTGCGTCTGGTTTGAGAATAAAACTGTCCGTATCTGATAAAATGAGTCGGTTTGTTTATTTGCTGAACTTCTAATTATTCGTCTGTGTTTGGTTCGCTCTTAATTTAGCTCGGAGATCTATGTTTCCAGGCGGAAGCCCCGATCTTCTTCTATCACAGCCCCCTGATGACGTTTGTGGCGCCAGAAATCAAGGCTTTACCGGAGAACCGGCGTCCGTCAGCTGCTGGTGTTCACCCGCTGTCGGTTATGAAAACGACACCGAAAGGCCTTTTAACGCAAATAGCGCCTGTTTACCCGTGGTCGGTACTCGTATGAGGTCAGGTTCCAGTCAAAATGGTGATACTACGCAGCAGCGGCGTTGGCGGAGCGGAGCCGGCGGCTACACCGAAGAGGAGGTCACTGGACTTGGATACCAGCTCCGAGTTTCTATCGCTCCTTCCCGCGTCGCAGAGAAAGTCCGCCAGGCTGACCCGGTCCTCCCGGGCCATGGATGACAGCTTCAGCAGCCCCGAAAACAGCACGGCCAATGTAAGAGCGCACACACGGACGTTTAGCTCCGTCCTCCACGCCGGGGACGGACCGAGCTCCGGTAACGGAACTTTGGTGTCCTGGTTTAGCGGCTAAGCTAAGCTAACTAGCAACACTGTCCCTGTCAGCAGGTCAATTCAAACACTGAAGTCATAGTCTGCTCATGAAGTGGTTGATTAAAGTTATGTAGTAAACACATAACCCGAATTCTGTTCTTATTCAGCATTAATGCAAAACCTGTACGTCTACTAAGAACACAATAAACGTTGCCGAATTAGAAGGTTATTAACTCTAGACTAATCCTTTTTTAAACTTAGTTTTTATTGGATTTTTTTTTTTTTTTAATCAGTATAAGACAATTTATACATTTAAATACAGTTCAATAAGTTTCTTTTCCTTTTTCTCAGCTGTATGTGTATTTTTTTTTTTTTTTTTTTTACAAACCTCCATAGGTGATATAGGTTGGAAATTAAAGAAAAGAATAACAGTCATAGTAGATAGATAGATCATGTCCACTCCAGAATACAAGGTTAGAGGTATAAATCTTATTTAGAAGAAGGATGACAACATTTGGATAAACAACAGGAGGTCTGGCATCACTAATAAATATTATTGCAGTGATAAAGGTAGCAGAGGTTCCTATCTGTTAAAGGTGGCTTTCTGAAGCCTCAGTGAGAGTGAAATCTCCTCCTTTTGATAAATATCCCAAACTTTTTGAATCCTGGTATTATATGAGGGAGGTTCTGGTTTCATTCATCTGATGGTTCTAGACGTTAAGGTGACAGTGAATAATATATTCCAGAGGTATTTATCTGCCCTTCTATCTAGACCTTGGTGTATCACTCCCAGTATCGCCACTGTGAGGTTTTGTGGGATGTTCATTTTCAAAACCTCCCTCCTACAGACTCCTCTTTAACAGGGCATTGGACTCTGATGTTTGGATGAATGGGAGTCTTTTAATCCAGTCTCATAAGGTAAACTTGATCTGTTTCCTCTGAAGACTGACATAATTTGTCGGAATGTTTACATTTACTGTTATGTCACATCACACAGTATTTAAGAGGGAAAACTCTGAATCAGATTAAAACCTAACCATTGAATTAAGTCTTGTACAGTTTGACTAAAGTTCTGGTATTTGGAGGTCTCCTCTCACACTGAGACACCATCAGGTGACTAAAGAACTCAAAGAACATACTCCCACATTTGTTGACATGAAAAGTAGGTTTTTAAGATTAGAATCATGGGACAGTTACTTCCACTGGTCTGGCCTTTGTACTTAAGTTTTTGGGTTTTTTTTTTTTTTAAATCATCTGCTCATTGTGAAATAGAACATAAATTGCCATATGCTGAAGCTGTAGTGAAATTATCAGAGACTGGTGTTAGTAATGACATCCCATCAACCTCACATATGACACACACACACACTTAACCTCCCATTCTAACCCAGTCCTGACCCTGTTCAGATTAGGGGCTGATACAGTAGTACAGTGTATAGGTAAGTCAGTGTTTGACTTGTGTAAATGATATGATTGTTCCAGGGTCACGCTAACATGAAGAGGGAAGGGAGAAGTTTTAATGGCTCTCTGAAGACCAGGGGACAGAGAGTTAAACTAGAGGTTTCCTTTGCGGACATGGAGCCAAAGACCAGCTCACCTGTGAATGAGGACAAGGCCGGAGGCTGCACCAGGTACTGCACGCACCCATTTGTAGGTGGAACCCATAGACCAGGGCTGTCGCACTCATTTGAGTTCAGGAACCACATCGTCTCAGTATGATCTGAAGTGGGCCAGACCAGTAAAATAATAACGTAGTAATATATAAATAATGTCAATTTCAAACTTTTCTCTTGTTTTTAGTGTAAAAAAAAAAAAGTAAAATTACATGATGAAAATGTTTACATCTACAAACAATCCTTAATAAAATTGTAAATAACATAAACAACCATAAAACAACTGAAAGTAAGGAAAAGAAGTGCAAATTTATCACTATTCGGCCTCAGCTTACCATTTAGACATGTGCATTATAACGTACAGATCACAGTGAATCTACAAATGCACATTAAAATTACACTTAATATGTTTCAGGTTATTCGCATTTTTTGTGTAAAGATAGTATGTAAATGTAAAAGATTTGTCTTTGACTCCAGGAAATCTTCAAGGCTCCAGAAAGAGGGAAAAGCATCAACAGGCAAACAACAAGCAGGTATGAAACAGACTAAGGCTGAAACTGAAACAGATGGAATCCAGTTGAGCTGATCCTCACTGATAGGACTAGAATCAGATGGAGCAGATATTGGGGTCTTTCAGGTCAATGCTGCTGAAATACTTGTGTGTGTTATTGTTTGTGTGTGTGTGCGTGTAGATTTACCTGATGAAGTTGAGGAGTCGTCCACTCCAAAGAGGAGTCGCTTTGACCTCCAGAGGGAGGAGGAGGAGGAGGAGGATCGATCAGTGAGGAGAAGCTCTCGAATCACCAGATACAAACTGAATTCCAGAAACCAGTCAGTGCTTTACGACCGCCTCATCACCAAGTGAGTTAACCCCCAACAACCAAAACAAAGATGGAGGTGGAGGTTGACCCCAGTCAACACAGATCCATATGGACAGAACCTCTGGTGTTACTTTAATCCATTTAATGGTTTTCTTCAGCACTGCTGAGGCTGTTCTCCAGAAGATGGATGATATGCAGAAAATGAGACGGCGACTGAGGAGCAGAGACACTAAAGAGGAGGTGAAGAACCCAACAGAACACACCTGTACAATGACACATCATCCATGTTTCATCGAAGCATTGGACTGCATGGAACCAGACCCACAGAGGTGGTTGAATAAATGCAGAAGGAAGAAACAGGCTGAGGGTGTGTATGGTGGTAAAACCAAAACCCTGCAGACACTGTCAAGGCTATCAATCACATCCTCATCCTCACCTGGATGGATCCATCCATCCCTCCATCCCACAAAGGATAGTTCAGTGTCCAAATGCGGTTCCAGAAGTGAATCAGTACAATTTACCAAACGCATAACATCAACATTGACCATTGTCATTCATTCATATATGTGTGCAATTACATACCTCACAAAACCCGTCAGTCAGTCAACAGGCCCAACGTGCTGTTCATACTGGACCCCCACCCCAGACCTTCAACAGCCTGATGTCAGAGGGAACACTTTCAACTGTTCAGTCTGCTGTGTATTCACACCGTCTCAGCTCTAACAACACAACTGTTGTTCATGTCTGTGTGTGTCCTTGTATTCTCCATGTAAATCCAAACTCCCTACAGCATTCAGTGATGATGTGTGTGTGTGTGTGTTTCCTCTGATCAGCTGGGCGTTTACACCAGAGGAGGGCTGAGGAGGTCACTGAGGTCAGAGATGAAGAACAAAGAAACAGAGGAGGAGGAGGGAGAGGAGAACGGAGGTGAGATGGGTTGGAGTCTATTAGAACCTCACATAGAACCACACAATCACCACATCAACAGTACTAACATGTGACATCACAGGAGGAGACGAGGAAGATGAGCAGGAGGAAGAGGAGGAGGGAGATGGGGAAGACGAAGACGATGATGATGAGGAAGAGGAGGACGAAGAAGAAGATGACGGTGAAGATGAAGAAGAGGAAAACCAACGGCGCTATGACTTCAGACAGCGGAAGACTGTAGACCGATACCAGGCTCCACAGGAAGGTGAGCATCATCTGAGACAGGAGCAGGTTTGGAAGAAATGGTCATGGAACCAGGATCAGGAGATTTACTCAATGTTTGTCTCTCAGCATGTCGTCAGATATGTTACTGATGTTTTAGAACTGAAAGGACTTTAGTACGGTTTTAAACTGAGGTCAGGAGAATCACTGAACATTTATGGTTCCAACGTGGCTCTAACACGGTTCCATCGTGGCTCTAACACGGTTCCATCGTGGCTCTAACACGGTTCCATTGTGGGTCCAACATGGTTCCTATGTGGTTCTATCACACATGGGTAATGTGTGGTTCTGTATGTAGAACTATTCATATTTAATTTAAAGTGTGATGATCATTAATCAGATGAAACTTGCTGCTGAAAATCTTTGAACGACCTTTGATGGACTTGCGTTTACCAGGGTTGGTAAGGGTGCTTGAAATTGTTGAAAATGCTTTAATTTCAATGTTGTGTTTTCAAGGTCTGAAAACTACTTGAATTTTAGTTGAACTGCTTGAAAGTGCTTGCAATTCTAACTTGTGATATGATATATTTTTTTTATTTTTCATATTAACTCTGCCAGGTTAAGATGTTCAGCCAAATGTACTTACAGAGAGGTGATACATTTAGAAAAAACTTGGGGGGTATCCACTTTATTAGTCCTGTAACTCTCTGGGCCCACTCCATTGTTGTATAGACTCCCCAGGAATGCTGGGCCCCATGAATTTGTCATGTTCACCCCCCCTTTATGGTGGCCCAGGCTGCAGGCACCAATGTTAATATCAGTATGTCGGGACTGCGTGTGTAAATGCGGCATTTGTGTTTTTAACTTCATTTCTCGTCATGCAGTGTGGTACTGTGCTTATTATTTTCCAAAATGAATAATATCTCAGAAAATATTGGTCCTATTAATTTGCTGAGATATTTAATGTAGAGACGGGACTATTCCTCAATTGTCGGAACCAAACTGGACAGTTAAAAACATCTTAATTTGTCAGAATCATGCCAATACACACAGACGCTCTGAGGCCTTCCAGTATTATGATACAGATTTTACTGGTCCAGCCCTCTTGAGATCAAATTTGGCTGTATGTGGACCCTGAACTAAAATGAGTTTGACACCTTTGTTGTACATCATTGTGAAAAAAAAGTATATGTATACATGTAGGCTAGGTATGTATTTTACTCCAGTGATGAGGTGCTATACTGGAAAATTTGAAAATGAGCCTTAAAAGTGGGTTTACTTATTACTTTACATGGGTTTTTGGAGTTTTTCTTTGAAGGAGAAGGAGGGTCTAAGGACGGGGGATGCCTGGGACATTAATCCATTTCCTTCATCTGCTGTTTATTTGACTGATGTTTGTTTATATCCAACTAACCCTGTGAGAAAACCTTGTTGTGATATAGGGCTCTATAAATAAAATTGAATTGAACTGAATATTTGCTGCAACATTGTGATGGTTCTACTGTTTTGTCAGGACCCAGAGAGACCAGGAAACACAGTATGTACTTCAAGCGCCACTCATCTCCGACCCGACGGCGGTTCCGGTTCAGCTCCCGGGCCCCCAGGAGCCCCTACAACATTCGCAGAACCAGCCGGTGAGTGTGGGCGTCGTCCACATTAGCTGATCTGAAACACAGACATTCATACAGTTGAATCTGACAGAACCAGATCCAGGCAGCGCTCATTTACACCGACATTAGAACCGGAGTTCTGTCTTTATTCTTTCACCTCTGTCTTTGATAACATCACATCAACATCTCAAATCAATCCCCAAATTCCATGTTGTTCTTTTTTCTGGTTCTTTTGCTAAACCCCCAGGAGTGGTTCACAGAGGTAAGACCCTCCCCCTGTGGTTTGTGTTTTGGATGTTGTTTGTCTCTTGACACCATAGTAGCTTTTCCATTGACCCTCAAATTGAATGAATATAACTTGCACATAAAAATTTGCCTAATGGGGAAAACGACAATTTTTCCAAAACTCATTTTTCTATGAAAAGTTTTTGCACTTGCAAGAAGTGGTTTTTTTGGGCATAGCTGAATTGGTATAGTGCGCAAAACTGAACAAAAATAACGGATGTTGATGGATGTTACAACAAGCGAAGAAGAGTTGTAAAACAAACATGGCATGGTATGTGTGGACACACGAGGAAACCCAATCATTTTAAAATTTAGAGTGAGATAGAGGGGTAACGAGCATTCTAGAATCAAAACAACAGATATTTATATTCATCAACATGTTTATGGAATGACTTTTATTGATATCTCACTGTAATAAACAAATCATTGCATTTTTTATTTAATGGAAAAACCAACAGTACGCACTTATGTTTTTTCAATATTTAGTAAATATCGGTAAAGTTTTGCGCATATGTCCAATGGAAAAGTTACTAGTGATGATGTTGTATGTGGTGAATGTTTTTGGACACTGGGCTTTAGTTTAACAGATCCTTTGACTCAGTCGTTGAATGAATGTGTGTGTTTTTGTCAGTGTTTGGTGAATTATCAGTGCATTGAATTCAAATGAACAGATTGATCTCACTGTTGAAAATTGCCTGTGAATATTGTGACGTTGATGTTTAATCCTGATGTTTTATTGTATAAATGTACAGTGTGATTGAATAAGTGACACTTCTGTTTGTCACAGAGGTTCCTTATTGTTGAGCTGTGGTTGTGTTGTGTTTATGTTATGGTTTATTCAATCGGGGCTCCCGCAGGGTCTTAAAAAGTCTTAAAAGTCTTGAATTTCCAAATCTGCATTTAGAGATATAACAATATGAAAATTTCATATCATGGTTATTGTGACCGAAATTATCATGGTTATCATTATTATCGGGGTATTGTTGAAATGTACTCAAAATGTTCGAAAAGTACTTTATACGCACACTGAAATAATTTAACCAAGTTTTATTTTGAAAAAAATAAATAAAATAACAGGCCCAATGTACTTTCTGTTGGCATAAACATTGAAATATTAATATATATAAACATCAAACAAACAAATGTGCATTAAAGATGGCACCTTATGGACATAAGAGGGAACTGAACTTTGTGCAAATTGTGGCTAAGAACCAAAAATACTTTTCTTTACATTCAGCGCTCGACTAGATCTAGTCTGATAGATTTAAGAACTAGTACAGAGGAACACTTTCACTGTTTCTCTCCAGGGCGCTGTTCGTGCAGGTGCCTTCTGCCATGTTTTCAGAGGCCAAACATTGCAAAATGTGCATGTGCACCTGGAGTGCTGCTGCTTCTCCAAGAAATGAGCAGTATCACTGAGTTTTTCAAAGTGCGGTAATTAAACACGGTTTTAATGAGAATTAGAATTTTAATCTATAATACTAACTGTCTGGAATTTTCCAGTGCTTTATTGTTATACCGGTAATCGTTACATCCCTATCTGCATTTGATACCTTAAAAAAGTCTTTTAAAATGTATTAGATTTGATGTGGTAAGTCTTAAGTTATGTTGCCATATATTACCATAAACATCTTTAAATGTGTCTGTTAAATGTCCAAACTGCAAAGACCGTAATGTTAGTCAATGCAGTTCCACCCGTTTCAATCTGACAATTTATATTGAAATTAGGAACTAATTATCGTTAACTTAGCAGTGCCCAGTGAGAAATGACTCGGAACGGTGGGAGTCAAGGTGTTGGGTTAAATAAATACATTTTCCTAAATTCTAGGAGTCACAAATTTTTGCCAGAATGGCCATAAAATAGGCATTAAATTCTGACCTAAGTAATTTTTAAAAAGTCTTAAATTTAACTTGGAGAAACCTGTAGGAACCCTGATTCATTGTAGTTTCAGATCAACTGAGTTCGTGCTATTAAATGTCTTCACTGCAGGACTTGTACCTGGTCGCTGCATATGTTGGAGATGAGCTAATGGTGGTGATACAGAGTGGGTGGGGCCTAATGTCATGTGGCATTTTACAGGAGGAGACACGCCATCCACAGCAGCGACTCCACGTCCTCGTCCTCCTCCTCTGATGATGAGAAGTTCCAGAGAAGGAGAAGCAAGACCAGAACCAGATCCGTCAACAGGTGAGGTCACGGCGTTTCTCATGTGATTTCCACTCATGAATAGAGAGGATGATGGGAAAGGCCCTGGATGGCCATGACCTTTAATAAGATGAACTACTGTTGATGTGCCTCCTGCAGATGTTTGCCCATGAACCTGGTTAAAGAAGACCTACTGGGGATCCACAAGGACCGGATGAAGATTGGAGCCAGTCTGGCTGATGTGGACCCCATGCACATCGACAGGACGGTGAGCTGCACACGGCCACAGGAAACGCACCCATAGGATGGGAACAAGTACAGCATTAAGATAAAACCACAACAGGCACACACAGACTGTCACGTTTAGATGCGTTGTGAAAAATCAAACCCATGTGTCCTCACTAGTGCTTGAATCTTTAATTCAGTAACAGGAAGAAATGCTGTGACTGAGTAAACGGTGAATGATCAGGCTGCGTTTATGGAACCTGTGGGGAGTGGACACCAGGACTAAACACAGTTGAACCTCTGTGTTTTATAATGAATGTACTGATGTGGATGTGATCCAAGTCCCAGACAGAGGGACATTGGTGTTCCAACGTCATATCCACGGAAAACCACAAATCCCACCACAGGGTTAACCCACCACATCCTCCACATACAGGTCTGTTGTGACATATGTACCCGGATCATGGATCACTCCCCCCCCCAAAAAAAAAAAAAAGAATTTCTTGTACCAAGGGCCCAACATGATTATGTTTCAGGGGGGCCAAAATTGGTAGTGGTGCCCCAGGGTGATGGTAATGCACTTTAACACTAGAAGCCACCAGCCATAAAACAGAATAAAGATGTTGAAGTCTGTTTTGAGCCACTATACAAACATAGCAATGTTTCGGTCCCATTCATTATTTAAGAGCAGATTCAGCTATTTACTGCTGAAATGTCGTATTCATTTCCTTTTTAATATCAATATTGATACCAGCATTGATGTGTTGCATGGCTGCGTTAGTCAAATAATCAGGTTACAGCTCAACATTGTACTTTGGTATCACTAAATGAATCTGAATCAATTAATACTAAATCGGATCAAATCAATTAAGGAAATTGGCCATGATACCCAGCCCTATTGAAAATAGGTGACCTGTAGGGCAGTAACTTTCAACAGAATCTTCCACTATATTTGGCCGAGGTGGATTAAAAGTGCACAGCATATTATGTTTGAACAAAGATCCTGAACAAGACAACTGAAAAAAATGTCCAAAGCCCATGAATTGAAATGAGAATAACGGTGGGTGTTTTTGTGATCCAGGTGCGTTTCGACAGTATTGGAGGGTTGAGTCGACACATCTCAGCGTTGAAGGAGATGGTGGTCTTCCCTCTACTTTACCCAGAAGTCTTTGAGAGGTTCAAGATTCAGCCACCGAGGTAAACAAAAGTAACAGCAGGAGAAAATGTGTTGGCAGTTTTATTCAGTTATTATATTTTTGGTTCGATGTGTCATCTAAAATTCATTATTTCTTAAAAAGATAAGACCGACTCATTAATGGCATGAGTAGGTATTTGTTATTTGTGTTTTGTATACTTGATTAAATCTAGGGTTCATTGGTCGTATCTCTGTCGACTCTGAGCATCAGTGGTCAAATTGACCTGTTTTGGGTCTGTCCGACTCTTTAGGGGCTGCCTGTTCTATGGTCCGCCAGGCACTGGGAAAACACTGGTGGCCAGAGCGTTGGCCAATGAGTGCAGCCAGGGGGAAAGAAAAGTGTCGTTCTTCATGAGGAAAGGAGCCGACTGCCTCAGTAAATGGGTGGGAGAGTCAGAGAGGCAGCTTCGACTGCTGTTTGATCAGGTAAATCCAATATACGGCAGCACTGGAGGCTCTTATCACCATGAAACTATTGACATGGCTGAAATTGTGTTGATATGTGGAAGACACTGACTGTAACTGGCTGGACCTATGGTCTGTATTACATCCCTGTAGGCGTACCAGATGCGTCCATCCATCATCTTCTTTGATGAAATTGATGGTTTGGCTCCAGTGAGGTCCAGTCGACAGGACCAGATCCACAGGTAAGCAGCGCTGAGTCCACTCATCACACTCACAATCGAGGATTTAAGTCTGATTTGAAATCATTAGAATATTCAGTATTTGATATAAAGGGAGGAACTGATTTAGAACTCACTAGTTCAGCTTTTACCTACAGTAAGATCAAAATGTATGCTTTTCATCATTATAAAACCACAATAAACTGCAGATATGGAGATGAACCCTTTTCACCTCAGGAACTTTAACTTTACCCTGGATTCTGAAAAACCTTGATGTGTTTCCACCTAAATTATCCTGTAAAAAACTTTCCCTCAACCTCAAACTTTCACTGATTAAAGTTCGTAGTAGGGGATGGGACTTTTCAGATTTTTGTGGGTGGGGTTGTGTGCTGGAGAACTCTGATTGGTGAAACCCCCTGTCAGCATTCCACACTTCTGTTCACCTCCATGTTTAATCCAGTGGCATCTGTGAACTGGTTTATTCTATTTACACCAGATTCACTTGGTTTGTGTTTGGATCATTTATTAAATGGAGCAAAAGAAGAAAAACCACGACAAGTGGACGACGCCCACCAACATTTGACTAATACCATCTTTAATGTACTCAGAAGGACAGATTACTATAATACACTTATAGGTACAACAAATAATAACAAAATAATAAAGAAAATGAATAAAATAATCAAGGAAATGTCAAAAATCTATAAAATAATCAAGAAAATTAGAAGAATCAACAAAATGAACAGAAATGAATAAAATAATCAACAAAATGAGCAAAAATTAATAAAATAATCAACAAAATGAACAAAAGCGATCAATTGGAATTATCTTTGTCCATCTGAATCCACTCTGGATAATAAACTTGGACCCAACAACAACAGATATACAGAAAACCATCAACAGAAATTCAGCAGGAACGACAGAGTCCGAACTGAATAAATTTAACAGAAACACAAACCACAGATAAACAGGAATTCATTTACCAGGAAATAAATACCTGGAAATAAAAGTTCCTGGGAATGTTGGTGGAAAAGGAGCTGTAGAGTGAAATACAGTCAGATAAAACTGGTTCAGCTCTTATCTTATTTATTCATTTATTTATTTAAAGGAACAGTTCATATTAATGAACATGTAAATGTAAATATACCAGAATTAGCTTAAGGCTACTTTGCATCTGCAGTCCCTGGCAGGTCAGAAGAAATAACATTATAATAGCAAAAATTACAGATAAGAGACAAAAAATAGAAGAACTGGACAATTGGCACACACTAATGACAGTAACAAAGAACACTGAGAAGACATAAAGGAATATAGAACTAGTGCCGATAGATCTAGTGTCTTTTTAGGCCTTTTTTTTTTTTTTAGATTGTCTTTAAAAGTGTTAAATGTGGTCCAGTCTTATTGGAGCTGGAATCTCATTCCAAACCTTAGTACCTTTGACTGATAACCCCTGTTTACTGAAGGCTGTGGGTCTAAGTGGTTCTGCACTGAAACCCCTGGAGGGGGTTCTGGTTCCTTTCCCACTGGAGCTCTTGATGCTCAGACTCATAGATATCACTGCATGAATTCTTAACTTTCCATGTAAAACCAAATAAATGATGTTTTGTGCCATTTCCTGTGCTTTTGTGGTGGTGCTGACTCCAGTTCCATTGTATCAACTCTGCTGGCGCTGATGGACGGGTTGGACAGCAGAGGAGAAGTGGTGGTGATCGGAGCCACAAACAGACTGGACTCTATTGATCCAGCTCTGCGACGACCAGGACGCTTTGACAGAGAGTTCCTGTTCGGCCTCCCAGACAGAGAGGTGAGGCCTAACCCTGGTGTCACATCCTCAATTCACAAACTTTAACAGTCTACTTTTCGAACATGGGCAACAAGTCGATGTGTAGTAAAATAAATCCTGTTAAACTGTGCCTGTTTTGTCTTTCAGTTTTTCATTTTCCAATATACAATGTCCTGACTCCTTAACTATTCACAACACATGTAGAAAAGTATTTTGCATAGTAAAAGTTTTAACATATTTAAATTTTCATTGGCAGGCAAGAAAGGACATTCTGAAGATCCACACCAGACAGTGGACTCCTCCTCCCTCAGACACTTTCCTTGAAGAATTGTCAGATAAATGTGTTGGTTAGTCTTCTATTTATTTCTTGTCTCTCACACTTTTCAGTAAAAATAAATACGTTTTTTACGACATTGACGGATAGTGAATCTTTATTCTAATGATAGTTTGTAGAGTCACAGTTGACAGCTGATGAATCAGTGGAAATGTAGAAAATAAATGAATCATTAAATGTGTAATGACTGATCTGATCTAGGTAATGCATATCTACATCCATATAAGTCAGTGTTTCTGGGTGTGGAGATAATGATGACATGGTTTGTTGAACATCTAACCTCTGCTGTGATTGGTCAGGTTACTGTGGTGCAGACATTAAGGCCGTTTGCTCAGAAGCAGCTCTCTGTGCCTTACGACGACGCTATCCTCAAATCTACTCCTCATCGCAAAAGCTGGTGCTCGATGTCAACTCCATCGCAATCTCTAACCGAGACTTCATGGCTGCCATGTCCAAGATGGTGCCGGCTGCCCAGAGGTGACGCCACTATCACTTCATCCATGTGGGAATGTTGTCTTCAGTCCAATCGTCTTTGTTATGCTCATAATTCTATGAATGTATTGTGATTTACAGAGCTGTGGTTTCACCAGCCAAAGCCCTGATTCCTGTCGTCCGTCCTCTGCTGAGTGCTGCTTTACAGGATGTCCTCCAGACGGTCCGGAAGGTGTTCCCTCACGCTGAGCAGGGCTTGAAGAGGAAGAGAGAACAAGGTCCGACCACACCCTGTCTTTAGTCGTACAGTACAGATTATTTAGGTCCAGATCAGAGTTCATTGGCATGTCTTTGCATTGTGTAGATACTCCAGGTTTAGTGTCTGAAGACGATCTGATGTTCAGTGAGGACGAAGAGACAGACGTCTGCTCCAGTGGACAGACATGTCAGAGTCAACCCAGAATGTCTCCTGCTACCAATGTCGTCAACCTCAACAGGCACGAACCATGCAGGATGAGTTGGTTCATTCCTTATCAAGCTGAACAGTAATGCAGACTAAACGGTGAAGAGGTGGACTGTGTAGATGTGCAGTAACCATCACTGAACCACATGAGCCTGGATGTTTGTGAGCTCCATTAAGTAACTTGGTTAACCCATGTGCTGTGCTGTTTTTTCCTCTGCCTTCTGTCCTCATCAGGACTGTGTTGAGCCAGCCAACGTCCTACCGACCCAGGCTGCTGTTACAAGGCCGACCCGGCTCGGGTCAGAGCTCCCACCTAGCTCCTGCTGTCCTTCACGCTCTGGAGAAATTCACCGTCTACACCCTGGACATGGCAGTGCTGTTTGGAGTCAGTGCGACTACACCAGAAGAGACATGTGCTCAGGTTGGTCCATGAACGGGTGTTAATATGTGGTGTCAATCAGCACTGAGTCTCTGAAGGGCAGATCCAGAACCAGCCCCCTGTCAAATCTCATATTTCAAACCTCTGGGTTTGCAGTCCTTCAAATTCAGTGCGCTCATTTCAGTGGATGACATTGGCCAAAATGGCTGTCAAAGGTAATGTAGTTCATGGGCCTCATGTCCTACTGGGGATAAATTTGTGATTACTGACAAATACCAGCATTAAATGAAGGAGGCCGGGGGTAAATCACTTATTACAGGGTGAAGAAAGAAGCAACAAACAGACTGAAAAATACACTGGAAAAGTTCCTCCTGTCACATGTTCTCTTTAATTCCCTGATTAAAAAACCTCTACTAGCGCATTTACCTGTGGGGAACCACACATTCTAGATCCTGTACTTCATCATGGTCAATACCAAGGGTGGGATGCAAAAAGGGGGTTGTTTTTAAAATCCACATCCCGACCCTGAGGGGCAGCATCCTGGTCCCCCAGCACCAATATTTGTTGTGTGTTCACACATGCTGTACTGCATTTGTCCAGCAGTCACTGCCAAAACATTCACATCATTCTGGAAATAGTAACGTGATTGTAAGGCTATTGTATTCCAAAATTGCTAATATCTCCCAAAATATTGGTCCTATCAACTTGATGTTTTTGCTAGTATGTTCCTTGGCCAAAAATACGTAAGTATGACAAACTGCAGCAGTCAGCGCTGTACAGATTTTGTATGAATCCTGAGACACACACACGGAGTCCACTTCCCTTTTTATATGTAGATTATCATATAACACTCCTTAGTCCTGATTTTCTGACATGTGTTTTACTTTCCATTTCTCAGCTTGTTTCTGTTTCCACTTCACTGGTTTATACTTTCTCATACCTTCATGTCATTAAAGTGCTTCTCCTCTGTCCATGCTGCAGATCTTTGTTGAAGCCAAGCGGACGTCTCCCAGTGTCCTGTATGTCCCTCACATTGGACAGTGGTGGGAAACTGTGGGTCCAGCCTTAAGAGCCACATTCCTCAGCCTTCTCAGCTCCATCCCTGCCTTTGCTCCCATTCTGCTGCTGGCAACGTGTAACCTGCGTTATGAGCACCTCAGTGTGGAGGTCTGGTCCAAGACCACTCACTTTATTGTCTCTGCTTTATATGAAACATGCTGCCTGTAGATGTTTATGTTTATGCTAGTTTAGTCCTATTCTTGATCTTACTGATTTCTTGGATGAAAATGACTTTTACTCTTAAGTCTTCCCTTCCCCATCACTGGTCTTATTTTCAGGTTCAGGAGTTGTTCCGAGTAGAATATGGAGAAGTTTTCCATGTCCCAATCCCCACAAGTAGAGAAAGAAGAAACTTCTTTGAGGATCTAATTCTGAACCAGGCCACCAAGGCCCCCACCTCAAAAAAGAAAGCTGGTGAGTCAAAGACTGGAAACAAACACTGTAACATATCTGTGATCGTAGTTCACTGAAAATAAGTTCTTTTATTTCCACCCATCATCTACATGAAGAACAGCACACTGTCTGTTTATTAGTAAAGAGACAGAGAACACAGATACAGCATCGGATTCACGGATGAGCCATGGTTCTGATGTTGGTCATGTTCTACCATTTCCTCCCTCAGTGCTCCATGCAGTGGAGGTGCTCCCCGTTGCTCCTCCACCCCCCCCACGTCAGCTGACAAAGGATGAAATCCAACGGTTGGAGGAGCAGGAGGAAGACACCCTCAGGGAGCTCCGCCTCTTCCTGCGTGATGTCACCAACCGTCTGTCTCAAGATAAACGTTTCAAGGCTTTTACGAAGCCTGTGGATTTAGAGGAGGTATGTGCTCTGTCCTCTGGTCGACAAACCGTCGTTAATGACCGTTTCATTACTCCAACACATAAAGAGTCCTGTCATTCTCTTTTAATGTATTCAGTATTTGGTCCCATGGTTTGTCACCATCTTAGGTTCCAGATTACGCTGAAGTGATCAAGAAGCCGATGGACCTGTCAACAGTTCTATCCAAGATTGATCTGCACCGATACGGGACGGTCAAAGAGTTCCTCCAGGATGTAGACCTGATCTGGCAGAACGCCCTGGAGTACAACCCCGACCGAGACCCCTCAGGTACTGACCACCTCAGTCCAGACACGGTTCAGGTGAGCCGATACTGTTGATCACATGGGCCAACGTTCCCCCTGTTTGTGTCAATTCCAGACCGTCAGATCCGTCACAGGGCATGTGCATTGAAGGATGCTGTTCACGCTATAATTCGACATGAACTTGATGAAGATTTTGAGAAGATCTGTGAGGAGATCAAAGCATCACGCAGCAGAAGAGGTAACAGAGGTTACGCTGTGTTAAACTGGAAAAACCATCATCACATGATTAATTCCAAACCTCAGGGAAAAACCAACACACTAGTATTCTTTGTTACCCAGCTTTTATAATCAAAGAGATGCAGATAAATACATGGTTTATACACATCCTTGAAACATCTAAAGCCCACATTAAAGTTTTGTCTTAAAGGTAGGGTAGGAGATCCTGGTAAAATGGTTCAAGCAAGCTACATTTTGAAAATACACAATTCAAAAGTCCAAACCCCTTTCTTCAACCCCCCCCCCCCAAAAGCCATGCCTTCAGAGTACCGGAACATGCAATGCTTGTTCCTGAGGATTCATGAGCACTGTGCAGCATCAAGTCGTCCTGGTTTTGGACTTTATTTGACTCCTTGAAGTTTCAGTAGCTGTTGTTGAACAAACGGAAAAGAGCAAACTGACCCAAGTCACTGACGTAGAAGTCAGTGTGTTATGATTTTTATTATGTGTGATTTTACACCAACAACCTGCTCTGACACAAACCTCACACAAGTATCTCAAACTCTAAAACACCTTAAATTTAACCTTAAACTCTGAGATGATTATCAGAACATTTTAACACCTTTTTGGTTCCAAAGACGACACCTTTAAGTCCATCCAGGTCTTTGTAGTTTCAGTTTGAGCGGGTCTTTCACTGAGGGATGTTGTGGGTGGGTCATTGACTGAGGGGTGTTGTGCTTTGCGTTGTCCAGGTTGTTCTGCAGGTCAGTTCGCCCCCTCCTACTACCACGTGCTCCCCAAACAGCCCAAACCTGTGGAGACCAAGACCAGTGACTCCACCCCACAAAGAGATGCCACAGGAGCCTTGACAGTAGCCCCTCCCACCACCGCCAGCACCACCGTTACCACGCCCAAAACCTCAGGTAAATACACAAAAAAAAAAACACAAGTCAGCATAGAAATGAAACCATTCATTTCATGTGTTCGTCTCTTTCCCCAGGCCAGAAGAAGAAACGACGGAAGAGTCGCTGGTCATCTGGCGTCTACACCAAGAGGAAGACGACCTCCAGTCCTCATGTGTCCAGAGACGACGCCCACTCTGAGGATGAGGATGATGGCGATGATGAAGACGAGGCTGACAAAGGGCCAGAAGCAGAGCAGGGGGAGGTGATGGGCAGAGTGGGAGAGGCAACGGGTGTAGAGGGAGAGGCGATGGCTGGAGAGGGAGAGGGGGAGGCAGCGGGTGTAGAGGGGGTGGTGGTGTGTGATGATGCTGAGCCTGAAGGTCAGCAGAGAAAGAAGATGACAGAGGAAACTGAAAACCACCAGACTCAGACTGAGGATAAAGAAAATACACCAGAAGGAAACCAGATGGAGTCGACGGATGCACAAAATGAGAATAGTGATGTAGCAGCGAACTACGGCATGGAGCACCATTCAGAGATGGGAGGACACGCCCACGGAGAGTTTGACACTATAGAGGGATGTCCAACCATTAACCAAAAGAAGACTGAGACCCAGGTGAGGCAGATGGGGGGACGGGAAGACAACAATGGGGATGCTGAGCTCAGCAGCCATGCTGAGGCCATGGAGGCGGAGCCAATGGAAACATCAACAGCAGAGATGTGTGGAGGCGTCCAAGAAGACAACTGTGGAACAGGTGGGTTTGACAAGTCAAACCATAGAAACACAAATACATTGGTGTTTAACTGCTGTCAATCATCTTTGACTGGGTGTGGCCATAGAGGACGTGTTGGTCTTTAATAAAAACACAGCATTGGTCAGTGTTTTAAAGATCTGTGACATCATGTAGTGGTTGTGTTTCTCCATCAGATCAGTCATTTACTTGAGTCTAAATGTGTGTTTTGTGTCAGAACGGAGTGTGCGACGTATGACCCGGGCTCTGAAGAACGCGGTTCTGAAGCAACAGGTGATGGACGTGGACAAGGCCCTGCAGATCCTGGACCAGGAGACGCCTCCTGTGGTGGTGGACAGGGACAGACTAAAGGTGCAGATGGAGAATGTGGTCCCTTGTAAACCTGTCAGACACTTTTTTTTCCTGAGTGGGTTCATTACATCTTGATTGTGTCCTGTAGGACCTGTTGGAACGTGTGGTGTCTCAGACCGAAGGCTACGAGCTCCATCAGCTGGAGAAACTCTACGCTCTGCTGTGTCAGAGCATCTACAGACACAGACGAGAATACGACAAAACGCCACTGATTCAGGTGAGTAGACAGGGGTGAGTGGGTGCAGACAGATGGTTGAGGCTATTTCTCCATCCTGTGTCTAATGTGACTGTTCTTCATGTTTCTAATGTGTCTTCATTGCAGGAGTTGGAACAGGAGGTCACAGACTTCTGTTGACTTTTCAACGACGCTGTTTTTGTTTTTCCTTTAAAACATGTAAATACAAACATTTCTTCTATTTTCTTAGAATTGTGTTTATTTGTGCTCCAGTTCAGCCTTTGTATTCCCTGTTTATAATGAATAAATGGACTGAATCTGCTGTTTCATGTGCCTTCATTATTCACCGTTATAGATTCGACTCAACTGGGCCTCAGATTAGTTTTACTAAGTAAAAGTGTATTTTGTTTTTTGTTTTGTACTTGACTAAAAATAAAGGTTTGGACACAAAGTCCATCTGCCTCTGAACGAACGGTTCAAATGCACTGAAATGGGACCAGTTCAGTCTAAGGTGAACCGGATCCGGTTCGGTCTAATCTGGAACAAACACCAGTTGATGAACACAGTGACTTTAACTGACATTCGAGTTCATTGGCACTGAAACTGCTTCTGGTGAAAACAGATGAACCGGTTTGGTCCTGGATCCAACACCTGGGAAATAAAACGCACGAAAACAGTTAAACGGAAGAAAAATAGAAACGGAAACCGAAGGTGTAGGTTCGGAGCCCAGAGGAGAGGATCCAGAACCCGGAGATCCAGGTCCAGGAGGAGGCGTGTGTCCTCATGTAGCTCCGCCGGGTCATGTAAGGACACGCGCGGCCAACCGTGTCGGAAACCAGTCCCCGGGTCGGTTCCACGGCGGCAAACTCCACGGTTCGACCGCCGGTCCACGGACAGACACGCCCCGTTCACACCGGGCCACCGTGAGCCGGATTACATCTTAAAAAACATAAAAATGGACAATTTGTTCAAATACGGGAGCGCCGAGTCGCCGCGGAATGACGTCATCGCGTATCACCGACTGATGACGCCGTATGATCATTAAAAATCTGCTGTTAAAAAATATCCGAGAATTGGGTCAAAGCGGAACCGCGGCACCGGCGGAACCTGGGACAACGGTCGGCCTCCGGGAATAAGAGCCGACAAAGCACCGAGCGGAACACAAAGGGGCCGGTTCGGCGCGGAGGGACGAGTCCGGCGGATCCAGCATCTGCGGCCGTTAGACCGGTGCGTCCGACGGACTCCAGACCCCCACACCACCGAACCGCACCGCCGCCGAGTCCCGGCCGGGCTGGGGCTCAGGCTCAGCCGCCGACGGAGACACACCGGCAGGTCCCACCTGGAGGCTCCACCGCCGAGACCCAGGAAATCCGCCGCCGCCTCGTCCCTCAGCCTGGAGGCAACACGGCACACGTTCAGCCCCGGTAAGTTCAAGCACACACCGGACCGGCCGACCCCCGGCCCGGCTAACGCGGCTAGTTGGCCTCGGCATCCCGTCACCCACCGGCCCGGACCTCGAGCCCGGTCCCGGAGTCCGGCCCTGGGCTCCATGTGGACCCGGTTAGTTAGCTCCG
>JAPQRP010000010.1:28996547-29037556 GCA_037367295.1 Apogon hyalosoma
ATACAATAACTATTTGAATTAAGGAGGCCAAAAATGAAGGATGATCAGAAAAAAAAATGGGGCGGCCAAAGGGTTAACACGCGTTACCAATTCCTTTATGTCTACCACTGTTGTGAAACTTCCTTAACTTTTACTTGAGGAAGCAGGACGTTTGTTTGAGCCAGATTGTTGTGAATGGGTTGCCTAATGGAAGCCTGAAGCTGCGTAGATGATGGTAGCAAATGCAAACTCTATGGAAACAAAAGTGAGCCCACATTGAAAATATATTTACAGTCAAGACAATTCAGAAATATGTCCGACCCCTGAAACAGATGCTCAGCTTGTTCCTTCTCTGTCATTTTCATTGGTGGAATGTTGAATGCAGTGCTTCTGTAACGTTGCTTTCATTTTATGCGGGAAGTGTATATTGGCGTGTGGCAGCTTTGATAATAAAGTGTAATGTTCAAAATCGCAATTAATCATAACACCATGACATCGTTACAACCCTAGCCTCAACATAGCATGTTATGGTTTAGGGCACACAAGACACCGTTGAGCAGTACACCTTCGCTGATGCAGAATGACACGTAAAACATTGAAAGACTGGCTCCGAATGAGCTGTGCATGACGGTTAACATTGTTTTCATAAATTTGTGTCTGTAAAAATAGAATACATATTCCAAAAACAATAACTGCACATAGGACCTCTATGTTTGTTTTCATCAACACCCACCATCTCCAATTCACCCCGCCCCTGACTTTTCTGTCCAATGCCAGCGCAGATCATCACGTGTGCTTCTGTTTACAAATTTTGGTCAACTAGCAAAAAGTACTGAGAATGCGATCCGACCCAAACAAAAAAAATGAAGTCCACATTTGATCTGAACCAAATAAGCGGACCAAAGGACTTTCCAGGTGTGAATACACCCTTAGTCAATTTATCCCGTGGGCTGGATCAGACCCTTTAGCGGCTGGTTTTGGCCCATGGGCCGTATGTTTTACACCCCTGGTTTAGCTCCTGGTTTATGTTGTTTTTATAGCCTTTCTTTGGTCTGTACTCGGTCGTTTCTCACCTTCCGTCCTGTCATGTCTCTCACATCGTCTCCCAGTCTATCTTCCTCAGTCAGCATCTTCCTGTGAAGCTTCGCCCACCTCTCCTTCATCCCATCCTCTTTACAGTCGACCCGCTGCAGGCGCTTGGCCACCTCCCTTTGCCAGTCTGCGTCCAGGTCCCTCTGCCATGCCTCCGCTAGCGCCTCCTCCAGGACCTGGAGGTGGGGTCACAGCGTCGCTATGAGACCAGGCCACGTCAACACCATCAGATTTACACCCATGGTGGTCAAGGACCCTCCCCCCACCACCACCACCACACACCTGGACATTTGTCTCCGTCAAACTCACATCCTCCTCCTCTGCCTTACTCATCCTCGCCTCCACCTCCTCCTCCACCCTCTGCCCGACTCGCTCCTGCTCCTTCATCAGGCGCTAAAATCAGACAGCAGCATCAGAACAGGCCGAAACACCATTGAATATGTTAAACTTTACCTGGAATCAGGGTTCAGAGGTTAAAGGGTTAATGTGTTAACTTCTACCTGGAATCAGGGCTCAGGGGTTAAAGGGTAAAACTGTTTCTACATGAAATTATCTTTGTTTTTAATGGTCAGTGCACACTGAAAACCTTATGTGTGCTGAAAAACAAAACAGTCAAAACTACAAACCAGGGCACCTGTGGCTACAAATGTAGTTTACCACCACCAGAGTACGAATGTGAGAGCAAATGAATGAATAATGGATCAATAATGTAAAGCACTTTGGGTGCCTTGAAAAGCACTATAGAAATCTAATCTGTTATTATTATTATTAATAATAATAATAATAATAATAATGTTCTGTGCATCAGTAAATGCTGCATGACTTTAATAGTTGATGTGTTTGTTTTGTGCTTCATGTGCAGTGGTTTTGGGGTTAAATAAAAACTGTGATAAGGTATGTGCAGATGTTTGACTGATTCACAGACAAAGGACCAAACAGTGAGATGAACGTGGATGTTGGTGTGGAACCCATGGGTGAAGGACCACACCTGTTGGAGCCGTTTCCTCTGAGCCTCCAGCTCCATCTGTCGGACTTCCAGATCCTCAACCGCTGCCGCTGTTTCCCGCTCTCGGAGCTCCACCTGTACCAGAGCAAAGCGGTGTGAACATGTGGTAGAATGTGTGAGGCATTAGCACTCCAGCAGGGGGCAGTGTGCTGACCTTCCTGCTGATCTGACGATCCAGTCGACGGATGTGCTCCGCCCTCAAGTCCTGCTGATGTTGGAGAAAGCGTCTAGCGGCTGCATCCGTCAGCTGCAGCTCCTTCACTTTCAGCTCCCTCTTCATGGCCGCCAACCTGCAGTGGACACACACATCAGCGTCTACGTCCATTCAATGACCCGACCTGGTTCTGTCATGACTGGCGTGTGTGTGTGTGTGTTTACTTTGTCCTCTGTTGTGTTAGTTTTTCTTCTTCTTGTGCGAGGATGCGTCTTCGTTGTTCCTCCGCCTTCTGCAGCAGCTCCTGTGTCACATCCACATCCAATCATTTCAGTCACCGAGTCCATTCACATAACCATAAAAGTCCATAGTAGCTTATTAATCAGATAATTATAATAATCAGATGTGATGCATTCACCGTCACTTCAGAAATAGGAAAATCCATAAACCCTGATTTAGATGTTTCAGTCCATTATTAGATTTATTTCAGAGTTTGTACAATGGAGTGAAGTAGAATCCAACTTCCTGTTATTGTCTTCAATTCACATTCTTTGGTTTTGTTCATTTTTTAATTACTTAAACACATTCTAGTTTAGTTTTGCTAATTTTATACATTATTTTCACTTTTTTCATTATTTTCCTCAATTTTGTTTGGTTTTGTTCATTTTTTCATTATTTTACTAAATTTTTGTTTGAGTCTAGTGACGTAGAATCCAACTTCCTGTTATCTTCTATGTCACTTCTGTTTTCCATGATTTAATAGTTTTTCCGCATGCTCAGATGTAACAGAACTAAGTAAATCAGATTAACCTGTATCCATGCATGAAGACATGGGAGAATTGGGGACAAATCCAGGTGTGTTAATCTGATTTATTATAATCAGATTACTGCTGTTATCTGATCAGACACATCAGATTAGACTGTTTACATGATCAATAATTATCTGATACTGATCAGAGCATTAGTGTGGGTGTAAGTGGACTCAATCTTCTTTACAGATAAATCTACAACGTCTGATAAAAACAGTAAAAGTCTATGGACCTGCTGTGCGTAGTAGGCCTCCTCTTCAGCTCGACGACGTACAAACTCCTTGTGTAGCGCCGACACTTCCTGCCTGATGAGACGACAAACACCATTCACCTGTTGACCTCCGCGACTAAAATCTACAGTAAATAAACCTGTTCATGATAGATGTCATTGTCTTTAAGTGCACCTTTCACGTAGATACTCCATCTCCTGCAGGCGTATCTTCTCCCTCTCGCGGCTCTGGTATTCCACTATGAATTCTGGGTAATGGTTGAAGACTGGGTACTGGCCCCTTGTCAGTGGTGTGAAGTCAGAGAGCAGTGTTCTGGGGTGGATGTGGGCCGGTGTGTTGCTCATCAGCCGATACGTCTCCTTAATCATGGCTCCCAAATCCAGGTTGTTACGATGGTGAAAAAAATACTGAAGAGAAAAATCAGCAGAGGAGAGCAGATGGACAAGGGCTGCATTCACATTCATTAGGTTCAATACTGTGGTGGCTCAGGAGCTTCTGTTGAACATGTCTGCACCATCTCTGCCTCAGTGGATCTGTGTTGGACCTAGTGATGGGCAGTACACTGGTTTTACACTGTAACTGGTGTCATATGCTGCCACAATATGGATTTTGCAATACCGTAATTACAGTGATAAACGCGTAGTGGGTTTCCTGCACAAATATTAGATTCAATTCACGCATAATGGAGAATTAATTCTTCCTGGTGTATTTGTGGTTTACTACTTTTACTTCAAGTGGGTGACAGGCGGTCATGTTCGAAAGTGTTGGTAGCTTAGCATCACAACAGCAAACTTAACCCTGTAACATAACTTGCAAATATCTTTACTGACATCTTCAATCTGTCTCTCTCCCAAGCCACTGTTCCTATCTGTCTTACATCTTCCACAATAGTTCCAGTGCCAAAACGTCAACACTTTAATTGACTATAGACCCGTTGCACTCATCCCCATCATCACCACATGTTTTGAAAGACTGGTTCTGAGACACATAAAATTGACTCTCCCTTCCAATCTTGACCACCACCAGTACCCCTACAGGAACAATAGATCCACAGAAGATGCAGTCGCCACAGGCCTCCACATGACACTGTCACACCTCGACCAGAAACTGACATACGTGAGAGTGCTATTCATTGATTACAGCTCTGCATTTAACACAATAGTCCGCAGTAAGCTGATCCCCAAACTCTTCGACCTGGGTCTCTGCAGCTTCCTGTGTATATGGATCAGAGACTTCCTATCTATCTGTCCACAGAGGGTTAGACTAAGTCCACACTTCTCCTGTTTGTCTCTCAGCACCGGTGCCCCCCAAGGATGTGTGCTGAGTCCACTACTCTACTCTATACATCAGACTGCATTATCACTCATCCAACAAGCACAATAATTAAGTTTGCAGATGACACAATGTTGTTGGGTTATATCACAAAAAGGGATGAGATCACCAACAGGGATGAAGTTTACAGGCTGACAAACTGGAGCACGGACAATAATTTAACACTGAATAGTAAGAAGATGAAAGAAATCATCTTCAACTTTAGCAAGAACAAGGAGGCCCTCTCTTCACTAACTATTAAGGGAGAGGAGGTGGAGAGAATCTCCTTTAAGTTTTTGGGGACTCACATCTCAGAGTCACTCACATGTACTGCTAACACCACGGTGCTGGTAGAAAAAAAAAAAAAAAAAAAAAAAGCTCAACCGCGGCTCTACTTCTTCTACACTGAAGAAAAACAACTTGTCTGCAGAGCTGCTGAGAGCCTTTTACCAGTGCTCCGTCGAGTCAGTACTTACATACATCACAGTGTGGTATGTGAACTGCACAGACACTGACTGGAAAAATCTCCAGAGAGTGACAAAGACATGCCAAAAAATCATTGGACTTCCACTACCCACACTGGATGACATCTTTACTAGACACTGCCTCCACAGAGCCAGCAACATCATAAAAGACAGAACTCAGCCATCTCACCACCTATTCAGTCTGCTACCGTCTGGTAGGCACTACAGATTCACCAAAACCTGCACTTCCAGACTAAAAGACAGCTTCTGTCCAAGAGCCATCACAATACTGAACCCAAACTTAAAACATACACCTCAGACCTGATCACCACCCACACACCCCATGTTTGAACTCAATGCTGCTACTTTTTTAAATATTTTTTTATTAATGTTGTTTATTGATGCACAAGTGAATGAATGAGGAGTATGTGTGTGTTTGTACATGTGCATGATGTATAGTGTCATTTTCTTTTACACACAGCAATTCGTTGTACTGACTGGTGCAATGACAATAAAGCTTTCTGATTCTGTAAAACCTGACCCATCAAAAACTAGCCACAATTTTTTTTTTAATTGAAATGTTTATTAGACCTTTTAACAAAATCCAAACAAAAAATGTTGTTATATTTTGTCTGATATATTTTCATATCACATTTGATATATTGGGCATTTTATAAAGTGCCTTATATACCTGCAGTATCAATTTGATACACACGTTTTTAGCCCAATTTAAGTGTTCTATAAAAAAATCAATTATCGAGTAACTGCATTGTTTCAGTACATGAAGTACTTTTTTTAAAATTAATAACAATATAAATGTTCTTCTTAACATGACTTTTTGAAAATTACCAAAGACTTTCCTGCAAAAAGTGTGTGGATAATTTAACAACAGTGGTCATATTGAAAAGGAAAAAAAAAAAAAAAAAAGCCCTTCCACTGGCTGCAGTGGGATGATAGTCAACCAGGGGGCAGAAAACACATACTGGGTCACACAACTGGTTTTTAAGGAAAGTGCTGATCTCATTGATAAGATAAAGGTCTCTGAACCTGGCATAGCAAATATGATACAAATGGTTTCTATAGGGTTAAGGAAACGAGCACCACTCAATGCAAAAATAAACAAAGTTTCTGAGCCAGATGAATGAAAGGGGAAGAACAACTGGTGCCGAAAAAAGGAAGCTGGACTACTTCCTCCATTATTTGGAACTGGTTCAGTTAGAAGGTATCTGTTTTTTGCAAGATTTGGCTTTGCGCAATGTTAGCCAAAGGAGGTAATACCAGCAATTTATTTCACCGCCTCAAGACCTCACATATTGGTGAGTATGAGGATGCAACATGGGTGAAAGACCAGGACTTCTGCCACAAGCAGCTCCACAGCCATCAGACTCGCTGCTGGAGCACATCCGAAGGCAACGAAGATTTCAGTCCCGCTCCCTCTCAGGATTTAATACCGTGATAAAATATTGTTATAGGAATAACATGGGAAAAAAATGTGATATAAATTTTATGCCATATCGCAAATGCCATATTTTATGCCAAATCCTTCGACGTCCACATGTGTGGTTACCTCGAAGTCCTGTTTCTGGGAACAGAGCAGCAGAGGCTCCCGGCAGCAGCTGATGTAGGCAACAGCTGCCATGAGCAGGAACCATGGCGGGTTGGAGAACACGTTGTCAAACAGGCGGAGCCACTCATCCCGGGTCAGAACCTCCGAGAACAACGTCTCCAGCAGAGGCCACACATACAGCTGGGACGGACACAGACAAACAGACAAAGGACACATGAATGGACATGAGAGGAGGTCCAGTAGAACCAGATCAACTGGTTCGATTCACCTGGACTTTCTGTGGGCTGTCTGTCCTGGTTCCATAGTTACTGTTCTGGCCATTGGCAGTCAGTGAAGGTGGAGGGTCTTCATTCAAACCCCCTGCCCTTAGCTAATGGAGTCTCACAAGGATGGATCCTGGTGTGGTGTCCTATTATCACTCATCCTCTTAAACCGCATGCAAGTGCTATTTTTGTAAGGCTGCTATACCATGCCACATTACATTGTGTAATCGTAGAAGATAGTTATTCAAAAGAAAGTACTAGAGAGGCTGTTGTTCACACAGGAATGCAATTACACAGGAATGTCAATAGGGGCAGCTGAAAGTATTTTTTAAAAAGTAATTAGCGAGACATTTAACTCCATTAGGTACAGCACATTTAAAACATACCATGCATGAGCTAATGGGGACTTCAAGCACCCCAGGGTGTAATTAGCATATTATTTAAAGCAGTCTCATCCACAACAACTGACCACTGAAAACTGCCTTATCCAAACATAAGGCAGGGGGAGGTAATTCTGTCATCATTAAAAATAGCTTTCAAAGTATGGTTAAAAAAAAAAAAAAAAAGGAAAAGGGGTGTGGTCCATGGCCATACACACCTACATCTTGCATTATAAAAGGTGATGTTTTGTTGGTAAAGGCTCAGTTGTTGTACAGAACTGCTGGGGCTTTGTACTCCATATTGAAGAATAAAGGTCTCTGGACTCAAATGGACTCCAAGGGCTCATTTGACACTGCATTTTCTTCAGAAGAAGATTTGAATACTTAGAAAGTTTTAAAAGAACACACTTAGAGTATAAAGAGTAAGGTGTTGAGGCTTAGACAGGACCAGGCTTAGTCTCCAGCTATACCCAGACTGGGTCTTAAAGTCCGGCCTGAAAATCAACATCCATGGAACCTACAGTTTAACATCTCTGTTAATGATATTGTCTTTACTGCAGGTGATTCTCATGTACAATTACATACTGATACATCTAGTGCCTCCCTGACCACTGCACTGTCCTCACTGCAGACTCATTCCATTAGCATCCAACGTGCTTTTTTCAGCCTCCATTTAGTTTTAAACACTAATAAAACTTAATGTGTGGTTTTTAACATAAATCTCCCACAGACTGAGTGTCCCCCAAAATCTTCTCTGCGGATGGCTCTGAGATTGATGATGTAGAGAAAGATACAAGTACCTCCGTATTTGACTCGACTCCACAATTATTTTCTTTGGACTCTCTAATCTCATATAAATGTACTGGTCACAAAGGTCAAATCTCACATTGGTTTTCTTTCTGTAATAAATCCTCCTTTACACATTCTGCCAGACAACTACTGGCTAAAAGGACAGTAGTCAGAATTATAGACTATGACGACCTCATCTACAGGGCTACATCTAGAATCCTCCTTCACAAACGATGGTATTTCTACTGTTATCCACTTTGTGACTGCAGCTCCATTCAACATCATTACTCCTTGTATTGTCTCTGTATTATCACTCAGACAAACGCACTGGCTCATTTTCACTTACAAAACTCTAATTGGGAAAACCCCCATCACATCTACAGTCACTGATTAACATTCACAATACAAGTGGTACTCTGGACCAAGGACGGGTTGAACCGGTGAGTTGCGCCGGTACCTGTGAGGTGATGCCACAGTCCACTAGATGCTGCAGCAGCTCCTTGTCGTGATGAGCCAGGACGTTCTCCACCATACTCAGGATGTTCAGTGGAGGGTTGGGGAAGTACTCGAACCAATGCTGACCCCAGTTCACTGCACCACAAAAACAACCCGCTTCAATCGTCCAATCACTGAATCCCATACAGAAAATAACAAACACATGACAGTGAATGATAAACGAGTACCTATGACGGTGGCCACCACCTCGAAGCAGAGCATGGGGTTGTTCTGGAAGAGCTTAACAAAGGGAAATGCCACTAGTGGAAGGTACTCCACCTCTGCAAAGATGGATGCCCAGTGGGCTAAAGCAGACAAAACCCTGAGGATGATGGGGGAAAAAAAAAAACCAAACACTTATTTACATAAACTACTAGTCAAAATGGGTATAGGTAAAGGTGTAGACTGGGAGAGTATGGGTGGTGACTGGAGGGGTATGGGTGTAGACTGGGGAGGTATGGGTGTAGAGGGAGGGTACCGTTGGAGCCCCCTCTGCAGTTTGGAGCTTTTGATGGGGTATCTGTGCTCCAGGCTGTGGAAGGCTGGGTGCAGGCCTTTGTCGGTCAGACTGCTGAACGCTGCGTAGTTCTCTGGGAGACGCAGTAAACAACGCCACACAAACATCCTGGGACAAACACAGGGAGCGTCAACATCCTTCTAATCAGGCACATGATTGGATAGATTTGGACAGATCCAACTGTGACAGCATGCTTCACCTGTATTTATCAGGATATTGTCCGAAGGCCTTGAGCAGAGCCACCAGCCTCCTCTGATTCAGACCAGCAGGAAGTTCATTCTGTAGAGGAAACACTCAGTTACACCAGTCAGGAGAAATGAGGGCAACCATGGCAATCATGGGGCAGCACTGTTACCTCTTTATCCTCAGCTGGCGTTCTGATGACCTGTCTACCTGAACTCTGACCCGGTCTCTGCTTGATCTCTGACCTCACTTTGACCTTTAGGTTCGACAGCGTCTGATCTGCGTGTGCACCTGAGACAACTGCCACCTTTGAGGGCGGGGCCTGACCACAGATGGACACACAAATATGCAACACACAAACACACACTCCATCAAACACAACATTAAAACTGCAGTGCATTGTTATGTGTATTAGTATCTTGTGTGTTTTAGTGTGTTGTTGTGCCTTGTAGTGTGTTTTTGTGCGTCTTTGTGCTGTACCTTATTCAGCTCCTCCGTGAGACTCTGGACGCTGTAGATGTTGATGCTGCCATTATCCATGATGGCCGCTATGTGTCTGCCATTAGGGCCGACTGCCACCGAGGTGATGGCGTTGTCATGGGAACCAATGTGGAAGAGAAGCTTACAGGTGTGAATGTTGATGAAACGCATGACGCCATCTTGGCTTAGTACGCCCAGCGTCTGCAGAGACAAAGATGAAGTATAAATGGACCAGGTAGGAAAGCGTTACCATGGTCCAAATCAGACAAATACAAACCACAACTGAAACGGAACCAGATGAGAACATGGACAGAAAGAAGATCATTCAAGGTCCAGAACATCTGAAAAGGTTCCGTTACCTGGCTCGCTCCGTTGTCGAAGCTGTCCGGCAGGAACTCCAACTGTCTGACGGTTCGGACCTGAGTCGGCATCTGAATGACCCGGATCAGCTGTTTACTGTCCAAACACCAGAGGTGGAGCAGGTTGGACCGCCCACCGCACACCAAGCTCCGCCCATCCCTGTCAAACCAGTCACAAACCACACCATTACCAGCGTTTACCACCAACAAACATTTACTAAAGTGAACATAAAAGCATCGCTTCAGTCCTGAAACAGTTCAATTATTGATAAGCAAATTCATGAAAGACTCATTTAAGTTTGAGTTCAATCCATGTATTTGTGATGGATTTCCTTCATAATCAGTCCAGTATTGATCCATTAAACCTGCATGCTCCTTCTGCACATGCTCAGTTCCATCCAAGTCAAACTGGATGTTAGAGCAGAGAATGAAACACGATCAAACTAAACACAATTTTGTCTAACAATAAACGAAAAATATTATTGTCGTGTTTGTCACACATTTAGAAACACACACATACACAGAAATATTTCATGATAATATCTGAGACTGTGTAAGATTTTAAGTGTGTGTGAGGCATTTTTCCACTGCTGGAGATCCATGTGACCCTGTCGTCAGATAGCATACAAATGTGCTATGTAAGTTCAGTCCATTTACCATTTAATGACTCAAATGCTCAAATAAATGGTTTTGCTGTTTTTGCTCCAATGCTGAACAAACTCTTAATTTCAGATCAGCTTTCAGCCACAGTTGTACAAGCTTCTACTTGTAGAATATTCCAATATCCTTTTATTCTGTTGTTGCTGAATAATCCTTGTTTATACTTTTTTTTTTTTTAAACTTTGGACCTAAACTGCCTTGTATTGTATTTTGTGAAACACATTATAATGCCAGTTTTAAAAGCAGATACTGAAATAACGTTCCTGACATTCTATTACAGGGCTGTCAAACATGTGGCCCATGGGCTAAAAACCAGCCAACAAAGGGTCCAATCCAATCCATGGGATGAATTTGCAAAGTGCAAAAATTACACTGAAGATCTAAACAATCAGTGGTGTTGAACTGGATTTAGCTGATGTTCCACATTCTGACCAATATGAGCAAAAGTAAAATAAGAACATGACAACTACAGATGTTTCTCTTAAAAATAACATTAAATTATGAAAATATTTACATTTACAAACTATCTTTTCACAATAAAATCTGAATAACCTGAACAAATATGAACAACCTGAAATGTCTGAAGAAAATTCTGTGTAATTGTACCAATATTCTGCCTGTTATTGAATGTTTTATAATGATAAGTTAAAGTAATAATAGTTAAAACTGCACTTACCTTTCTTTAGAAATTTCATTTTTTTCAGGTTATTCACATCGTTTTTTGTTGGGATAGTTTGTAAATGTAAATATTTTCATGATGTAATTGTAACATGATGTTATTTTTTGGCCCTAAAGCAAAGACAAAAGTTTATATTTGTCATTATTTATATGTTATTCTGTTATTTTCCTGGTTCTGATCCAGTTTAGATCATATTGGTCTGAATGTGGAACCTGAACTAAAATGAGTTTGACACCTCTGTTCTATTTAGACTACGTTCAGATAGCAGGTCTTAATGCACAATTCAGATTTTTGGGTGAAATCCAATTTTTTTTGTGTGCTCTTTCATATTACACATTAAATGCGACTTCTATCACTTTTGAGTATGAACTGAATGTGACCCTAAAGTGACCTGCATGCGCAAAAAGAGGTCCTGATGTAATACGTGACCAGGCAGACACGCACTGCGTTTATGGAAGAAAATAAGTTTTTCCCGCCGCTCCTCCTCCTGGGACGCAGAACTGTGACGTTTGTTGCATTTCAATGACGTAAAGGTCAGATAAATGTGACTTGGCTGTTCAGATTGAAGTCGCATTGCAAAATATCAGATTCGTATCGGATTTAGGACCATATTTGAAAGTGGCCTGGGTCAGATTTGAAAAAAAAATTGGATTTGTGCTGTTCAAACTGTCTAACAGATTGGATACAGGTCACATATGAGCACAAAAATCGGATTTGGGCCACATTTGCCTGCAGTCTGAACGTAACGTAAGTCAGAAACCCACCGTGTGATGGCGAAGGCCTTGTAGGAGATCCTGGGTCCAGAGTCTGGAACCGGCAGCTGATATTTACAGAACAGTGTGTCACTTTCCCAGGCAAAGATGGAGTCATCGCTGAAACAGCTGAGGATGGTGTTGGTAAAAGGAAGGAAAAACACCTGCAACACAAACAAACCCCAGGTGGTGGCGACCAGCATACACAGACACACCAGTAAATAACCACAACAACCCCACCAGAGGAGCAGATTGAGGAGAACGCCGGCGCTAGTGGAACTGATGCTGGTGTTTGTAAATGTTGTGTGGTTTTGGCGTCCTGTGAGCGTGTGCACCCTCACCCTCTGAACACCAACAGACTGTCTGACGCTGAGCTTCCTCTTCCTCTGGAATGTGTCCAGGTCCCAAAGCTGAGCCGTGTCTGACGAGGTGGTGACGGCAAAACGACCCGAACTGTCAACGGAGATGGAGGAAACTGCGCCATCATGGCCTCGCATCCAACTCACCAGCTGCTTTGTGTCTGTACCAAGCAAACGGCCAAAACACTGCATTTATACAAGCAAAGAACAGATACGTCACACAGAACCTTCTCACAACCAGGAAAGAAAGAGCTTTGGCGTTTTTACATTCAATAACTGTCTTGATTGGAAACAATACACAGTGTTTTTGTTTTTTGGGGTTTTTTAAAAATTTGTTTTGAGTTTGTTTTTGTGTGATTTTTTTGTATTTTATGGAATGCCCTTTGCAGTGGACAGTGTTCTTTTGGTTTTTTTTTTTCATTTTTAGTAAACCTGTGAAACTTGTTCATTAAAGAGGACAAAAATGCACTGCTGGGTCTCAGGAGGGTATGTGAAGAAACTCAGTGTAGAATATCAGCTCAGATGAGGAACCACAGTTAAGGTCATGATGACAGCATTTCTCATTCAACTCTGACCTTTTGTTTCTGATATCAGCTCATTTAAATAATTTTTTAAGCTGTTTTTATAGGGGGTGGGCAATAAAATGCAGCATTTGATTAAAAAAGTACAATTTTTTGCAACAGAAACAACAGTGCAACAGTGACGCCCCTTGCCCATACCATATGATTCATGAATAATTTGACAACCATTTGACTTTATCCTTTATCCTATTCAGTTCGATGCCATTCAAAAGGATTCAACACAATACAAAGACTTTCCAAGCCCACAGCTGGTTTCAAACATCCCAGTTCTTCAAAGATAAAAACGACAGGCGTCATCTTTATAATGATGAATTTTTATTTAAGCATTGAAAATACAAACCAACAGTTTGACTTAGTTGATGCAGTTACCATTTGAAAATTTTGGGTTTTAATTTTTATTTCACCTGACTTGTTTCAGTCACCTAAAATAAAATAATAAAAAAAAAAGAAATTTGGATTCCGTTCAAGTCACTTGGTTCAATTTAGGTGTTTTTAAAGTGTAATTTAGTATTTTCAATCCTAATAATCATACTAACTGAAATGAACAACAGAGGTAATGTTCATCAGGTGGATTAAAGAAACGAAAAGAAAGGAATAACCTGCACATAAGTCGATGTGGTTCAACATAAAATGAGAATCCGATTTTCTTTATGTATTTTTCATTTGTTTTCTTTTTACCTTTATCGAAACATTTGACGGTGTAGTCGGCCAAAGCAACCAGGAACTCTGTGGTTCTACGGAGGTTGAAGGCCAGAGCGGTGCAGGCCTGACCAGTCTTCTGCACCAGACGGAACCTACCCGGACCAAGCACACAACAGATTAGAAACAGCAGAACCAACACTGAAATTAAAGAAACCAAACTGTTCTTCACTAAAGATGGATTCAAGTTAAATCACGTGAAGATCAGATGATTACACAGCATTAAAATCCAATCAAATGATAAATTAACTGATCTATTTTACACTTATGACTGGGAGGAGACAGTTACCTGTTTCTGCTGATGTCGAAGATGTAGATGTTGCCATGGTGATCTCCTGCGAGGAAGGAGTCTCCAGTGGTGTCAAAGGTCAAATGGAGGAAACGCACTGTCTTGGCCTGGTGAGCACTGTGGATCACTGTCACTAAAACCCTGAAGAAGAAATGCAAAGGTGGAAGGTCAAACACACGTGTAACAATAAAGCATCTGAGTGAGTCCGTGCTGCCCTCTGGTGGTTAGAAATCACCATGAGAAAACACAAAAATCGGCAAAATCTCCGCAGAGTTGAGAGTAAAACATGTTCTGTCTTTATTGAGGTTCAGATCCAGCAGAGGTAATTCAGAACAATCATCTGATCCAGTCAGGTCTGAGATTTAAGTTTCCCAGTGACCAAAAATTATCTGATCCAATGAGACGCTTCAGCTGACGTCAGCTTTTGGCCACATTCATAAATATTTGAACAGATGCTCTGCAGCCACCTTTAAAACAACAGTTTCAGCAAATCCAAAGCGGGGGGGAAGGAAAAAAAAACAAAAACAACACACACATGTAGTTATGGGTCATTCGTGTATTACCTAAAACTATACATCCAGCTGAATTTTTTAAGTTCATTTTTGTTAATAGACAGGTAAAATATATTTTCGTGTGTATGTGCTATGAATTTACAGTATGTAGTTTAATACATACAGGAAAAATAAGACTCTTAGCTGAATTCAAAAAGCTGATAATGAACTTACACAGAAATATTGCATTAACATAAAACTTAATACGTCATTTCTAAACATGTTTCATTACTATAATAATGTTAAGAATATCGTAATTAACAAAGACATCCCAGACAAAGGTCAATTACTGTGCGTATGTTTGATGCATCTGATGGATTAATGGACAGGAGCTCAACCTGTTTAATGAGAAAATGAATGGGCAAATATTAACCAGCTCAACAGGTGTGACTGAACAGAATCTACACAAACTATCAGCTTTGAGCTCGACTATTAATTTAAACAGCACATTGACTAAATCCGGATAGATGTGTCCGTCCTGTAGCATCACCGGTGGATGGAACTTAATTATCAATTAGCCAATTGAACCCACCCGTTCACCGGTGTCGGTTTGCGATGCCAGACTTTTCCTTCTTCTTTGTTTCCGATGTCTGTCACCTGCATTTTAACACATCTGTGAAGTCAGACCGCATAGAAAAAACTTTTATTCCTTGATGTGTTGCTGCCTCGGCTACAGTAGCATGGCTACGCTAGTTAGCTAACGTGCTAGCCCGAGGTAATGTTGCTACAAGCGGAAAGAGCAGCGCGAAATTTAAACAGGCAGCGTGTTCCAAGTCTGTTAGTTATGACGAGAAAACATCATTCCGACGTTAAATAACATTAAAGCTAAGAGTTTATAAGTTCTAGAGAGCGGTGTCAAACACTGAGCTTAAACTCGACAACTTCATTTGCCTACAAGAGTTTAAGGTAGACGGTTATATTTCGGTTACGTACGTCTACGTACGAGGTAAATAAACGCTTGCATTATGGGAGTTGTAGTTTGAACATGGAGTCAGTGAATTAATTGGTTAAATACAAAAGATATTTCGTTTTTTTTACTCTTTAAGTCAAACACATTACTCACTGGCAATCTTGACGTGACACTTAAATGTTTTCTCTCTAAAATTCTGTCGTTTTTGACTGACACGCCTCCTTTTGCCGGTGGCTGCTTCTGTTTGGATGAGTATGTGAAAGTACAAATTACACAGGAAATACTGAAATGAAGCACGATACAAAACTGTCAGTATTTTCCGGTTTAGTATTTTACATCAAAATAAGAGTGTGACAGAGCTCAAGCTGAAAAGGTCACAGCTTGGCAAATTAAATTAGAAGTAGCAAGGCCCTTAACGTTCCAATCACATTAGTCTAGTATTAATTAGCTACAGTTTTTCTTAGAATATCCGTTTCGTTATCACTGTTTTTTGTTTTGTTTTGTTTTTTTTTACAACCTCACTGTTAATATTCAAAGCTAAATATGGCAAACAAGACTGGGTGTGGCATTTAAATATGTCAATTAACGATGATAAAATTACAAGTAATCTTTTTTTTTTTAATTATTATTATTTTCAAGTTGAATGTACAAAACAAACATGGCGTACATTCTTTAACATATCAGAGTAGGAGGGGGTACAAAGGGCATAGAAGAGATAAATAAATAAATAAATAAATAAATAAAAAGGTTAAACAGAGGCTAGGGCTTTTTTTTGTAAGTCATATTTTTCAATCAAATTAAAAAGTTTGCAGGCATTTTTCTTTTTTTAAGAGATTCAGAGCTTTTACAAAATGAAGAAACTCAATCTGGAAATCATAGAATCTGGGTCTTGCTTTTAAATATTTGCATTTGTGTATATGAAATTTGGCAACAATTAGAATGTCGTTTATCAGAAAGTCCTTTTCATTATTGTCCGTGATCAGCCCGAATATGATGCCTTCACGAGAGAAGGGTTCCAGGTGAATCTTCGTATGAAGCCAGTCATGTATATCAAACCATAGAGTCTCAGAAAATTTACAGTGAAAAAACAAATGATCACAAGCCTCAATACCATCACAAAACACACACAGGTTATTTCCAAAACCAGATCGCTGACGCAACAATTCCCCAGATGGGGATTTAATATCTTAAAGTTAATATCTTTGGCTTTTGGATTAATGGGATATTTTAGATATTTGGATCGTATTAAGTGTATAGTAGGCTTAGAGAATATTTGTGAAATTGAACAAGTAATCTTGACAGTAATAATTGGGGTGCAATTTGTAAAAAAAAAAAAAAATAAATAAATAAATAAAATAAAAATAAAATAAATAAATTAATAAAATTCTTAATCATAAAAAAGCAAGCAATCAGCAGGCCTAATTCTTGTTTAAATTAACAGTAGGAACTATTTTATGTCCAACAGTTGACCATGCATCTTTAATGCAAACTAAAAATACATGAAACATTTAATTTTCTGTGACGGTCACACCTGCGATGTGGGAGATGGTGTAATTCAGTTTCAGGGCCATGAATAAGGGCCGATCACGCCAACATGGCAGAGGTTTTATGGCCAACGGGCAACTCAGACTGTAAAACAGAACATGAAACCTAATGATTAAGATTTCACATTATGTCCAAATAATTCAACTAATTAGTACTGGCGACATGTCCAGGGTGTACCCCGCCTTCGCCCTTAAGTGGCTGGGATAGGCTCCAGCGAACCCCGTGACCCTAGTGAGGATAAAGCGGGCTCAGAAAATGGATGGATGGATGGATGGATGGATGGATGGATAGACTAAGTCAGCAGTTTGCTCTGATGTCGGACTTCATGTGGCCTTTTCGGCTTTCCTGTTGGCACGTCTTCTGCAGGGTTTCGCTCCTCTTTTATCCACATCTCTGCGAACTTTTGAGCAGGTAACGAACGCACGTCTGGCCTTAAAGAGAAGACTGTTCAGTGTGGACACATTCGTTCTGTTGCGCTCATCAGTGAGGATGTGATTCATGCACTAAATCCACGTTCACACTCTGCTGTTGTTGACACGGGGAGCGTGGAGACGGAAGGAAACACTGGGCAGAAATGGTCTCCTTGGACATTTATATTCTCCAAACTCGTTGAGAAGCAAAAGGATGTCTGAGAGCTCAGCAGCAAGAGTTTGAATGAATGAGTGACATTTGAGAGAGACTGGTATATACAGAGATAAATAAGGTACACAGTATATTTATGTGCATGGGGGCGTTCGCGAATTCCGAGACTACCGACAGCTCATTTTAGGTGAAAGTTAGTGCCAGTAATGTAGACTATAGGTGTAAGAAAACTCAGTCCCTACCTGCCTGTTCAACTGGTGCCCCCCCCACCCAATAAAGTGTACTCTGATAATAATACTAATAATAATAATAATAATAATAATGTGGCCGTTGTGTTTTATTTTGAAGATGTCGGACCGGATGTGCGTCCATGTTGCCGTTAGCCTCCTCTTATGCAAAGCTAACGGAGCCCTGTGTGATTAGCCACGTCATGTAAACTTAGCACCGGGACACTTCTGATCAAAAGGCAGCGACGAACCACTCTCTTCCAGGATATTAGTGAGTTTCCACAGAGGAGCGGGTCGTCGGCGGATATATCTGTCCTGTAATCCTATGGAAAGATGTCCGACATCGGCGACTGGTTCCGAAGCATCCCCCCTATCACCCGGTCCTGGTTCGCTGGCTCCATAATTGTTCCCTTCATCGGGAAACTAGGATTAATAAATCCCAGGAAGCTCACCCTCGCCCCGGACCTGTTCTTCAGCAGATTTCATGTGAGTGCTTGTCGGGTGTCGTGGTTTTTGTTGGATTTATTGTCTGGCAAAGTGTGAAGATTGTGCTTTTGATGCGGTTCGTTGAGCTAGCAGGTGGCTAACAGGGCTCATTAGCAGGCCTTAGCTGCAGAACAGCCAATCAGAGGCCGCGACGTAGGCTGGCACTTCCGGATGCTGTCAAAAAGCAAAGATTTAGCATGTTGCTTTATTTAGAAACTGAAGCAAAGATCTAATGTAAGATCAGAACCAAACACTGCAAGTCACATGCCAGGGTTTAGTTTGACTGTCATGTGTGGTTAAAGTCTGAGTTTGTGTCAATAATCATGAATAATGACTATGACAGACATTAATACAGGGGTTTTGTTCCCATTTACTCTGACAAATGACCTGTCTGTGCTCCTCTACTTACCTGACAGATACAATGAGTTACTGATAGAACCAGGGCAAGCAGCTGCTGAACAGGAGTCCATATCATTAAAATAGATTGAATATCCTTTAGTCATTCATGGTCCAGATCCAGCCAAAGTGAACATCAGTGTCATATAATAAAGTTTCACCTATCATTCCTCAAATAGGCTCATTTGTTAGCTCAAGAACTAGATTTTTGGGAACTGTTAACAAAATTTCAGTGTCACTTATAGATAAAAAAAGATATAACTAATTATGTAAAGTTATACTTCTGACATACATAAATGCACAATTAACTTTAATAATAATATTGGTTCTTGCTTGTATCAGTGATATTTTCAGAATCTGTAGGAACTAATTATTCAACAGTACAAGAATATAGAAAGGTTCTGTCCAATCCAATTTTTAGTCAAATATGCTCTGCTGTTAGCTGTATGTATCACTTCAAATGTAATATGTATGTTCAATAAAAGTTTATGGTCATATTTGTTGTGTTTTAGTTCCAAAGTATTGTATTGTGATACTGAACAAAGCTACAAACTGCTGTTCCCATGTCACAACAGATTTGTGTTCCTCAAAACTTATCATTTCAACATTTTGATCCAATATTGATCACAATTGTAGTTGAACATCATAGCTAAAGCCCTGTTTCATTTAGGATTGATTTCTTATGAGAACAGCATGTTTTGTACATTTGTGTAAAGTGGAAAAAAAAAAAAGTTTAATTACTGCTCCGTGACATGAAAATTAAGTATTTTTACCCCAAATTGTATTTTTCAATTGTAACATGTGTCATGTGAAAGTACTTACTGAGACCTATTCATACATGTATTAAACATGGAGATCAGTTATTTAGTTTAAACACAGAGACTATTAAACAGGACATGGGTCCCCGTGGCACCGCTGGATCTCACCCTTATGTTATTATTCTGATTTTATTTACCTCTGAAACCTGACTTCTAAATTCTGTAACTAAAAACATTGTCACCAATAGTTGTCAAACACCTCAATTTTCTCTAAACTTTTAACACTTGTAACAGTTTGTCTGTCTTACTTCGTTACATGCCTTTTCAGTTTATTCGGCATGTTCCCTGTTGAGAGTGGAGTTTATTTTTTATTTCTCTTTCCTATGTCATATGAGATGTGATCTTTAAGTAAAAGTAACCTGTATTTGTGGTGATTTTTCTTCCTTCTTTTCGTAGCAGGTTTTGTTTGCTGAGAATAGGAGTGAAAACAGAATAGAGCTGTTAAAGAAACCATTGCAACTGCATGAAAACATGATGGATATAAGTAACTGATGCTGAGCTCCAGCACTGGTGATGCAATGACTCAGGATAAAAGTTGCACCAGTGATTGAATTGACCTCTGATGACGTACTTGAAGTTTTAAGTTGTTGTTTTTTGTTTTTTTTTTTTCCATAACTGAGGATTATATTTTTCATTATTTTTCTGATTATGGCTTTTGTTTCTTTTGAAATCATTGACTTGAAATGTTCAAATTGCAGTACAAGATGGAAACATTGGTCTAAACCTAGTGGGAATAATGATGAAGTTGTAGAGAACTGTTGATCACTTAGGGTGTTTCAGGTTGTGTTTGTTTTTTTTTTTTTTTTTTGGAGACTAAGGTGATGAAATTCTTTGTGTGTGTGTCTCAGCTGTGGAGACCAGTGACCTCCACCCTGTACTTTCCAATCTACCCCAACACCGGCTTCCTGTTCCTGGTCAACCTGTACTTCCTGTACCATTACTCCACCCGGTTGGAGACAGGTGAGTTAAAGCCAACGTTGTATGGACAGAACCTCCATCAGCAATGAGTCATCAACCCTGGGTTCTGTAGTGGAACATAGATCTGACATGTTACAGCTAAAACCACAGAGTACTTTCACAAGATTACAAAATAAATTTTATTTAACATTGATATCAACGTATTGGCTACATATAGGTTGAACTGAAGTTCAACTCTTCAACCTGCAGCTGAAAACTAAACCCATTTACGTCATCTGAAGATGTTTTTACAGAAAAATTGAATTCAAATGTATATAATGTGGTGATACAGATGAGCTGAAATCTTCTAAGGCTACATTCAGACTGTGGCAAATGTGGTCCAAATCCACTTTTTTTGCCCATATGTGACCAAAAAAAATCAAATTGTGCATTAAGACCTGTTGTCCGAACTTAAGGTCCATTTTTGATCTACATTAAAGACACGGATGCAAAGTTGGGTCCGTCCTCTGTCTTCATTATGTCTGTATTTCTGTCCATCTTGTCTCTATTCTCATCCTCTGTCTCTAATGTCTCTCTTCATTTCTTTTATTGTCCAGGAGCATTCGATGGAAAACCTGCCGACTACATCTTCATGCTCACGTTCAACTGGATCTGCATCGTTGTATCCTCTGACCAATATTAACAGCCTCAGAATAAGGAAAGGACAAATGCAGCATGTCAGGGTGCCCCCCACCCCAGAGCCAGTATGTAGGTCATATGCTGCTGTGGCTCCTCCCTGGTCTCTGCTGTTTCTGACTGAATTTGGTTCATTTTTCTGATGGCTTCAGTTTCATCAGCAGGTGAAGTCAGGACATGGGTTGAGTTTGTGTTTGAAGGTCAGATGCTGGGGGGTGGGGTGGGGGGGCAGTAACCACCTCCCCTGGTGGTGAAGGTTCTTCAGCTGCTGTGTCCGTGTTCTGTCCTTGACTCTGGTTGTAGATCACTGGGCTGCTCATGGACATGCAGGTGAGAACGGCATCAGCATGACGATGGGCTGCATGTGTTTGTGTGTTTATGTGTGTCTGTTTGCTAACACTGCCGTCCTTCCAGCTGCTGCTGATCCCTCTCATGTCGGTGCTCTATGTTTGTTTGTTTGCTAATGCTGCCATCCTTCCAGCTGCTGATGATCCCCCTCATCATGTCGGTGCTCTACGTCTGGGCTCAGTTCAACAAAGACACCATCGTTCCCTTCTGGTTCGGGACCCGGTTCAAGGTACCAGATTCAGTCGATCCAGGATCGATGTTGTTTACATGAGTCTGATCCGGTCAACTTGGACCGGGTTATAATCACTTCTCATATCTAGGATCAGTCCAGTTGAATCCGCTGTTTGATAAATCACATCTTTAATACTTGATTAAATGTGACTAAACCCTGTAAAACATGTTAGCCTTTGAGGTTCTGGTGATGTTTCCTCTCTCTGGTTCCGTTTCAGGCCCATTACCTGCCGTGGGTCATCCTGGGCTTTAACTTCATCATCGGAGGCTCGTCAGTAGCTCCACCCCCTCCATTTTGTATGCGTGTTGCGTTGATGCGTTGTTGTCTAACCTGCTTGTCTCCTCTGCAGTTTCATTGATGAGCTGATCGGAAACCTGGTGGGACACCTGTACTTCTTCCTCATGGTCAAGTATCCCATGGACCTTGGGGGACGCTCCTTCCTCTCCACGCCACAGTTCCTGTAAGTCCTTCTGAGCATGCTCACACCGGAGTTCAGTCACAGAGACATTTTTACCATCCTTTAGAGAAGTACAAGGTCTGAGTCTGTTGTTTATTGTCGAGGATCCAGTGAAATAAGTCTGTTTCATTTAAGTGTTTTAGAGTCTGATGTTCAACAGTTTAACAACTAACTTAGACTGCTGTGACCAGGAAAAAAAAAGAGTTTAATGTGAATTTAGAGTTTGCATCGGAAATACAGTTGAGTTAAAAAGAACTGAGGTCAGTATTTTTAAACGATGAAATAAAGTAAAATGAACATCAGTGCGTCATAAGCCCGAGTCTGATCCTAGTTTTAGTCCAGGTCTGACAAGTAATCCTGATTGACCTCTGACATCATTATTCAGGCCATGGTTCCACAGATCTGGTATTTAAATAAACTGATGTTTCCAGTTCGACTTCATCCACATGAACCTGCATAAATGAACTGTACAGTGCCATCATGTGGTTAGTTAGAATAAACAAAGGTCACATGACGTAGTTTTTGTCTCATACGGTGACGTTCAGATCCTAAAACGGTTGAACCCTGAACAAAACCAGAGTTTGATTAAATCTACAATTTGGACGGAAGGAAAAACCACAGATGAAACCGACGTTTTCCAGATCCGTGTAAACATAGATTCAGATAAACAAGAGCTGATTGGCTGTTCCAGTTTAGTGAAACAGTTCTGATTGCTTGATCTCTCCCCCTCCCTCCTTTGTCCAGATACCGGTATTTTCCCAACCGGAGGGGAGGCGTGTCAGGCTTCGGAGTCCCTCCCAGCAGGAGAGCAGCCCCCCAGGAGGCGGCAGGAGGTGGAGGGGGGGGTAGACACAACTGGGGCCAGGGGTTCCGCCTGGGGGGTGAATGAGGAGCAGCTCTGCCCCCCCCCCTCCCCCGCCCACTAACAGATGTGTGTGCAGTTTGTTTCCGGGTGAAATGCTGGCGTTGTTTCCTGTCTGTAGATCCAGGATGGAAATGGGAGGAGCCTGTCTTTAGTGGGAGGAGCCTGTGTTTCATTAGAGGCGGTGCTGCACATGGGGACTCCGAGGCTCGGTTCACCAGACGAAGCCCGTCCTCCTACTGTGGACATCCACAGCAAACAAATGGAACAATAATACAAATAAATGGATTTGGATGTTTTGATTCACGGCTCACCCTCCTCCTCCTCCTCTGTCTCCTCCCTCCTCTTGTCTCCTCCTCCCCTGAACCCTTCCATTGGACGGTAGATGCAGATGCTGTTCGCCTCTTCCCTCCTTTTCCTGTTTCTCTCTGATGCCATATCTGATTACATTGTAATTACTGATGTTCTGGGCGAGTGCAGTTGAGTGGTGGTGTCCACCATTTGCTCAGCGTCGTCATCTCCAGGTCTGAGAACGCCTCCTGCTCAGACCTGATCCAAACCTGCAGAGGATGAGCTCTGGTTCTTTTGTAAATATAACAGTTGTTTATTGAAACGACGTCCAGTCTCTGTGTCTTTGTCTCTCTGTCTTAAAAGACAAGTTTACACTTAAAACTGACGTGACTCGTATTGCATTGTTTTTATGATGGTCTGAACATGTCAAATCAGACCTAGGACATGGTCATATCTGGTCGTACATTGGTAAACGGTCATGACACATTTCATCAGACTTTTACGTCATTGAAATGACAGATTCTGGGGTGGAGGAGGTGGAGTCACTTCAGCACCATAGACAGTTCATGAGTCTGATGGCATCACATTTACATTAGAATGAACAAATACACAAAAGTCAGACCTGAACAGTTACACTTGCAATGTGAACGCACCATGAGGTTCAGTTTGCCGGATTTCGTGGTTGGTGATGAAGGCACATATTTCAGCAACAAAATCAACCTCAAAACTAAAAACACCGGAACGAAACCAGGGTTTGGGTTGTTTTTGACTCTGATCCATAACATGTAGATGTAGAGAACAAGGAAACAAACAAGAAGCGTTTAGTTCACAACTATTTCACTAAACTCAGATTCCAGGTTCTCAGTTTTTAATAGTGTTTTCTAGTTTCCATCTCAGACACTAAACGTATGGATTAAACTCCACATTAGAAATTTAACTCTGGGTTTAAAGAAGCACTTGCATCATTTGCCTGATGTATTATGAACCAAAGAAATCAGGACATAAAAAAATGTTTCATTGGCGGTACCAAATGAAAGCCCATATGTGACTTCATATCTACTGCCATTAGTAACTATATCAATATCTTCAACTGTTTTCAAATTATAGCACTTTGAAATGTATTCCATTATAAACTAATGGGGATTTGTAAAACATCAAAAACTTATAAAAAAACCCTCAATATTTCTCAATCCTTTGAACAAACTTGGTAGACCTTACTCCAAGGGGCCTCTGCTACGAATTTCAACTGATTCTGCCTGACAGTTTTGGAGAAGTTTCTTGAAAATTTGTTTACGGACAGACAACACTGATACCAGTTGTCCATCAGAACAATGAACCTGTTTACATGACCATAATAATCAGATAATTGTAAAAACCAGATCGGATGCAATTACTGTCACTTCAGAAATGGCATAATCCATAAACCCTGGTTTAGACGTTTGTCCATTATTGGATTTATTTCGGTTTGTACGTACATAGTGATGTAGAATCAAACTTTCTGTTGTGTTGAACTCGTGTTTGACTATGCAACTTTCATTTTCTATGATTTTAATAGTTTTTCCACATGTTCATATGTAACAGAACTTAGTAAATTAGATTAACCTGGATACATGCAGGACGACAGGAGTATTGGGGATAAATCCAGGTGTGTTAATCTGATTTATTATAATCAGATTAGACTGTTTACATGATCAATAATAATGTGATACTGATCAGAGTATTAGTGTGGGTGTAAACAGGGTCAGTGTCAACAGTTTACATCTGTAGACCTACATCTGAAAATACATTAATATGAATATATAAATGATGGGGTCAAAGACAGTGCCCTGAGGGATCCCATTCTCAGTTTAATGAAACACAGACTTATGATCAATAATAATCTGATAACGCCACATATGAGCTAATGATCATATAATTAGTGTAGATGTAAACGGACTAACTGATAATAATCCAGTGGTTCTAGTTCTGAGCCAATGAGAACCCACCTCCTCATATAACAAAAACCTGGTTCTTATTTTCCGACTAATGACACATCATGGACATTAAATCAGATTCCACTAAATCTTACAAACTGAACCTTAAACCCTTCAGCTCATACCAAGTGTCCAACACCGCTCCATTTACCAGCTGGTTGTATTTATTGAGTTGCAGCAGATTCAAAGTAGAAAATGAAAATGCAAGCAGGTTTCCATATGAGTCAGTCAAATGTACAGTATCCCAGATACTCATTCATCCATTAGACGGAAAAGCCTCCACACCTGCACAGGTAACACTCACCTGCACAGGTAACACACGTCTGGAAAAGAAACGGGTCCAAAGGCGTGTCCACGGGTCACAGCCAGGCAGAACATCAGAGCTGAGATTCTTTTATCAAGGGTCAAACATTTAGACCCAAATATTCTCGTCAACTTCAGTCACAAATATTGAAGTGTTTTAGACCAAAGCTGAAAAATGGAGCTGGTTTGAAAACTGTCGTTCAGAGCGTTAAAGGCAGCGTGGCTCCACCCACCAGGAAATTCACGGTCACATGATCAGGAACCTTCTGCAGCATTTGGGTCTGTTCCACGCCTCTGGAACCAGGCCAGAACCAGGACCAGGCCTCCTGGTCAGGACTGACAGAACCGAGACCAAGCCTCTAGGTCAGGACCGGCAGAATCCGGCCACCGGGTCAGAAAGTACAGAACCAGGACCAGGCCTCTGGGTCAGGACCAACAGAACCAGGCCACTGGGTCAGAATGTATAGAACTGGGGCCAGGCCACCGGGTCAAGACGGACAGAACCAGGCCACCGGGTCAGGATGTACAGGACCGGGACCAGGCATCCGGGTCAGGATGTACAGAGCGTGGGTTTGGTTCTTTCTCAGAACCATGGGTTTCCCGGTTTGGTCCGGTCCGGTCCAGCGGGCGGGTGGAGGTGAAGCAGGTGGAGGGTTGGATCAGTGAGGCTGCGTCTACACCTACGACCAAAAACACCAGCTCCATCCAGCACTAAGAATGAAAGGACGCTGTAACAGTCTGGAAAATAAAACTGTTCTCAGTGACTATTTTACACTTTGATCATAAACCAACAGAAAGTAAACCTCCAGGTTTTTTAGGCAGCGTCCGACTTTTTTTAAAAAATGTAACAAAACTGGCCCTCAGTAAAACTGTACAAACTTGCAAATACAGAAAAATATGTACAAGAGTGTTTTAGAAAACAAATATAGTGTAACAGTAAGAACGCATCAAGTCCAGCTTTGGCACGCCTCCGTCCACATCTGCACACGGCGCTGCTGCTCCACCCCCTCCAGCGGCGCTTTGTGATGACATCACAGCCTTCCAGTCATCTCATTGGGTTGCTGACGCGGCAGACGATGGGTTTAGTCTGAAACAAAATCAGACACAGAGGAAGTTTAACTTAACCTGGTTCTGAACAGGGTTACCAGATCAGACCAGAACAGGACTCAGTGTTTAATTAACGGCGCCAATATGGACCAGACACAAACCTTCACCTTTTATCCAAAGTTCTTTGTGAACCTCAGACGACCTCTGGTTCTTTCACATTTACCATTCCATACTTTTCTAGATCCTCTTTGTCCAGATTCGACCTGCACAAACCAGGTCCATCATTGGTCCTGGTCTGTCCTGGTCTAATGTGGGTCAGAACCAGGGATGCACCATAATTGTTTTTTACAACCGATACCTTCCTACTTCTCCAATCAATACCGATACCAAACAACAATAGTTCCCATTCTTCAAATTCTTTTATTATTATTTCCAGTCAGTGGTAAAACTCAGTTAATAGTCAAATAAAGGCCTCTACAGAACCAAAAGCCTACGGCTGCTTGAAATGGACAACAGACCAAGGGTTTTTAGTTCCTTACTATTTATGGACACACATGATTTAGTGATGATCGACCGCTGTTTTCAGAAATTAAGCTACGTTTAACTTTTTCCTCGTGTGCCTATGTAGAGGAAGAGGCTTAATGCGGACAACATCCATAAAATTGGGGTTGTGGTTGTAATTTTTTGCAGAGGTGAAAGTGGGCATGACTACAAATGTCCACACCAACTTTGGTAATGATTGATCACTGTTCTGGGGCATTAAGCTACATTCAGCTTTTTTGACATTAAGTATTTTAGAATGTCCCTCTTCTGCTGCTGGACCAAAACAGACAAAACAACCGCTGGATCTTCCTCTTGGTCTTGCAGCTGTAGCTGAGAGTCTATTCAGACCTACTTTGTCTGGTCCGTTTAAAACAGACCAGAGTTCATTTCCCCAGAAAGTCCAGACTTTTTTTTCACATTTGTTTTCATCAACACACGCCGTCTCTGATTCACCCTGCCCCCGACTTTTCTGTCCAATGCCAGCGCAGTTTGTAACATGCTTGCTTTGGTCCACTAGCAAAAAGTGCAATGAGAATGTGATCTGACCCAAACAAAAGAAGTCTTCATTTAATCTGAACCAAATAACCAGACCACTGTTGACATGCGTGAAATCTAAGCAATTTAGATTTATTATTATGGACTCTATTTGTGAAAACTTTAATTATCGAAATTATCTGAATGATGTAATGTTTTTCAATATCAGACTGATAATTATCAGTGCCAATTGTTATTGTGCGTCCCTAGTCAGAACCTTCAGGGTTCTGGATGCAGACAGCTGTGGTTGGAGAGTTCTGCATGTGTACAAACTGTCTTTTCCCGTTTGGAGTCATTGGTGTTATTCCGTGTCATGTCTGTGTCTCTGACTTTAAACAGATGCAGGTTTTTTCTGTTTTATTTGTTGGACTCGAGGTCTGAAGTGATGCAGCTGAAACCAGATGGAACCAGAACATGGCTCTGGTACGTGTGTTCAGCTTCACATCCGTCGAAATGTTTCGACTCTAATGACCATGTGTCCAAGTGTCATCCTGCCGCTGCCGTTCTGAAGGACCAATGGCTGTTAATTACACACCAACCACTTCCTGTGAGGAAAAGGCTGCAGCTGTGGTGTCTTTAACCAACACTTCACCATCTGATCAGCCTTTGTCTGGGCACCATCACAGGGACTGGAGGAGGTTTTCACATTTGCCGTTTTCTCCGGTCGTTCTCCTTTGGTCTCAGCAGAGGTTGGCGTCGGTCCGAACACGATGAGAATGAAGAATCAGCACCGCGGCTCGAAAACTCCAGACTCTGAGCATGTTTGACTGCCTTTAAATCTGTGTAAAGACACAGATGCGGGTGCGTTTGATAAGTTTACCTTCAGCCAGTGACCCTCCCCGGCTGATCCAAGGTCAGGACCTCAGCGTCTGCCACCAACCGCTGGTTCTCTCCATCAGGCTCCTCCCCCACTGCCACCGTTACCTTCACCCACCTGCAAAACAGTCAGAACTCAGATGTCTCCAACTAAGAAAATAAAAACCAATGGGTGTCGGTTTAAATGAGGGTTTCAGCATCTACAGTCTCAGCAAGGCCACAAGACTATTAATACATGGATCATTGTTAGCAGCATTTCAAGTGATTCAGCTCTATTTCACCTCTGATTCAACTATTTCAGCTCTTTATTTATTTATTAGGGACAGTGCATATTAATAAACATCTACAGCAGTTGCAGCTGTAAATATGCCAGACTGTTGCAACAGTGATCATTTCCATCTGTAGTCCCTTGGCCGGTGACAAGACAATTGACAAAACATCACAAAAAGACACAAATCATCACTGTGAGGACAATCTACTGATGGTTCCAAGCCTAGTTTTCCTTCATCCAATGTTTAAATTGTGATTTGAAGGAGGCGTATGATTATGAGTCTCTTCTGTTAGTCTGAGTGGTAAACTGTTCCAGTATTCAGTCCCAGTGACTGACAGCGTAAGTCTGTCCAACAGTAGGTCACCTGCATGGCCCCTCCCAGCCTCCTGGAGCTTTGGCCATTCCTGCTGACAGACCAGGATTGGATCAAATCTGTCAAAGGAGGAGGGGCCAGTCCATGCAAGACTTTGAGTATGTAATATCTAAAATAACATGACTACAACCACTGGACCATTAACAGATCAGTAAGGTCCTGATCAGCTAATCCATCATCAGGTGTGTGTGTTCAGAAGTGTTCAAGCAGATTGTTCTAGTCTGATTAGGGACGGTACATGTTCCAGTTCTAGTCAACTGAGAACCCAGAACCTCAGGGCTGCGATGCATGTTCATTAGTTCATATTTAACCCATAAAGACCAACAACTGTGTAACTGTAGGTTAACGTTTAGGTGTTAAGTTCAATCAATGAGAACAATCTTAACATAAATCCAGTGTCTGTCCACTGTCATTGATCCAACTCCATAGGTTTTACTGGTCAATCAATGTTGTAGAAGATAACCGTTTCCACAGTAACTACGGAGCCTCTGAACGTTCAAATGGGTCATATCTGATGACCATGAAAAGATGAACAACTGTATTTTATACCAATTATTGACATGGATTGTTAGGATTAATGGATAAACAGGTATTAAACAATTTAAATCAGTAGATGGTTTAGGTTTTTGAAGGTTCATGTAAATAGAATTAGGAAGTTAAAGGAGGTAAAACTGTTAATTAAAGTAATAAGTGTGTTATAATGACTAGTAGTTGCTGGTACAGACTAGTTTAATGGTACAGTGGACTAGTTTAACGATACAAAAAACTAGATAACACTACGGAGGACTCATTTAACGGTACGGAGGACTAGTTTAGCGGTACAGAGAACTAGTTTAATGGTATGGGGGAATAGTTTAATGGTGGACCTTCAATTAAACTGACTCCACTCATCTTCCCACAGTATTTCTCTGTGTGTTGCAGATTTAGTGTTTAGTGAAAACTAAAACTAAAAAAGTTGTATCTGTCCTGATCCATTTCTGGACTTTTATTCTAACACTGTGAAATGCTCATCATCATCAGTAAATGGTGAAGACAGAGGACCTGTTCCACCCACCTTCCTCTGTTAGTGTTCTCAGTGGGCTGGTCCGGACTGACCTGGTCCGGGTCGCTTACACTGTGAGCTGACAGCTGGACCGGGTCCTGGTCTGGGACTGGGTCCTGAGCAGAGTGTTTGGGCTCTGTAGTGTTCTCACCAGCCTCCTCCACTGAAACAAAAACAGGAAAACATAAGAAAAGCCTCAGAGGAAGACGACCCATGAAGTGGGTCAACGTCTACCTTTCATGGCGCCAGTGTCCACGGGAACAGTCGGGTTCTTTTCAGAGCACTGATTGTTCTGGTCCTGGTTGGACTTCTGCTGCTCAGGGATGTTTTGGTTGTGGAACCTGTCCATCCAGTCCAGAGCGTCTCCGTTCTTCAGGGCCGAGCGGTGGTCCTTGAACCAGCGGACGATGTCGGTCCGGCCCAGGCTGGTCTGGACCTCCAGCTGACTGTACTCATCAGGAGACGGCCACTGGGTCCGGCAGAACATCTGTCGGAACCAGACGGAATAAAACAGTCAACTTTATTTAAACACAGGAAACTACTGGCCGATTGAGCAGTGACAGACACATGAAAATGAATGTATGAGACGTCCTCAGTCCATCCCATCCTTTAGTGTCAATCAGCCTCAAGTGTCTTTAAAATGTTCATTTTCCATATGAAACCTTCAGTTTTATCATCTCAGGTTCTATAAAAGACACAACGCATTCATTTAAAGGTACAAGCCTGTCTATAGACGATTCATCTGGTTCTTTTACTTCCCCTCATCAAACCTTCTCTGAATGTTTCTCACCTCTCGGAGTAGAGCGAGGGAGCGGCTGGAGATGGTGGTGGGGCTAGTGGATGCCGAGAGAACGGGAGGATGAGGAGAAGATGAGGATGACGAGGTGAGGATGGGAGGAGACACAGAGGAGGAGAGGGTCGGTGGGCGGGGGGAGGAGATGGCGAGGACAGGAGGAGACGATGAGGAGGAGGAGGAGGAAAGGACGGGGAGGTGGGGGGAGGAGCCAGGCGGCTTGGCGTCCTGGTCGCGGTGGGAGGAGCCATTGAGCATGGCCCCAGGACGCTCCGCCCTCTCCTCCGAACTCTTGGAGGCAACGCTGAGCAGAGCCTTCTCCATGTTGTCCCTCAGCGCCCGGCGCTCTGAGAACCAACAGTCCACCTCTGTCCGGGACAACCGGGTTTCCTGGGCCAGCTGGTCTGGAACAGAGGTCAGAGGGTCAGAGAGACCACCTCCAACAGGAAGGACAAACCTGGGAGTTCAGATTCTGGGAACAATAAAACCAGCTCATTAAAGACATTTCTGCTATTGATGTTATGGAGGCAAAGGCGGCACCCCCTCAGGGCCACGGAGTCCCACTGTCAACAGGTCTAAATAGTTCTGTGGTGGAAGAAGATGCTTTAACCCTTTAAGGAGTCCCGTTAGAACAGGCCTAGAGTTCTTTGTTGTTTTTACAAGTGTCTGAAAATGTATTTTTTTGCCAATCATTTGTGCCTTTTTTCAGGAAGAACTGAACTTTCAATATCTGTTTATTAATTATCATTATATGTAATAAATGCTTAAAACAGTGGGTTATAATAAAAAAAATATAAATAAAAACACCTTGAATTTTTCAAATATTCATTATGAAAAACAACTGTAAATGTTCATAATGAAACTTTATGAGGTTACAGAATAAACTTTCAACAATTTTCCATGTGTTCATCCATTTGACTTTGTCTAGATCACTGTGTGTCCATGTTCTTCTTCTTTTTGTTTTTTTCTAGTCATTTGGATCCTGTGTGATAGTCTGTGTTCACTTTCTGTCTAGTTGTAGACAGAGCCCCTGATTTCACTGATAAAAACATCCATCATCTAATTCAAATACACACACTGCATCTGTGTATGGCCTGGATAGATCTGCATATAGGTTCACATATATAGACAGAAATACAGTGAAACTTGATAAAACACGTCAAAACACACTAGCAGAACACTCCAAAATAGCACTATCACTGTTACAAGTATATACAATTATTTACAGGAATTCACTGCTAAAACCTCACCAAAACACTGAAAAGAGTCTTCCATCTCTCTCTCACCAACTGCATTCTGCTGCTCTTGGCTCCACCCACTTCCACCCCTCCCCTTCAGCCAATGCAGGCCTCTACTGTAATGTGTTGTAGACCAATCACATACGGTTCAGGAGTTACAGTATTTTGAATGACGGTGTTTACAAAAATGTGGTGCCGGAGCCACAACCATCCAAAAAGGATTAAAGTCATTTGAACATAAAGACATTTGTGGGTCTGGATGAGTGTTTGCATCATTTCCTTTGATCTGCAGCAGCGACGTCTCATCTCCAAGACGAACATTGTTTTCATTTCAGGGAACTCAGGTTCAACCCAATTTAATGTGGTTGTGTTTGTTTCACCCCTGATGTCTCCTGGTCTGGGTTTGTCTCTGACCCGATTTCTACCTGATGTGGGATGGATGTAGTGTTGTTTTTACCTCGTTGGGTGTCGGTGGGACAGCTGCTCCTCTGGAAACTCTCCTCCAGAGCCTTGAGCTGCTCTGACGTCTTCCCCTTCACCCTCTCCAACAGTGGGAACTGACAGGGCACCGCCTTCTTCACTGGCCCTTCCTTAGGCGCCGCCGCCACAGTCACCTCAGCCTTCACCAGAACCGGAGGAGGAGGAACACCTGTAGAGATGGAGGACGGGTTAAAGACAACAGACATCTATACGACAGAAACACAAAGTTCACGTCCCATTTGGAGATCTCACAGATGTGGTTTCATTCTGTCCCTTTTGAGTCTGTGTTTACAAAAATTATACAAATAATAATAAAATAGTGTCTGATTCAATTTAGATTAAAAAACAATATCTGTATCCTTCTGTCCTTACATGTCTTTGTCTGTCCATATGTTTCCTTGCGTGTGTCCTATACGTACCTTTCAGATTGAGCAGCCTCTGTTCACTGAACCACTTCTTAATCTCTCCTCTGGATAGGCCAGTGGTCTCTATGAGCCTGTAGATCTGTCAAAGGTCAAAGGTCAAACCTCCACTGAACTCAAGCTCCTCCTCCGTCTGATTTACACCCAAATGTGGACAACGTCCATCCACTCACTTACTCTTACCTCATCTTCCTCAGGGAAAGGACACTGTGTGTAGCTGGCCCTCAGCACCGTCAGCTGCTCTGCCGTTTTATTGGGGTCCACAGTGAAACTCAGCACTTTGGCTGATGCCAGTTTGGGTGTGGCCAACGGCGCCGACACAGCCTGGATGATGGAGGGTCGTTTGCTCTCGGTGGCAATGACGGGTGATGCCAGCGGCCGTTTGAGTGACTGAGCCACCTGTAAACACAGTCAGATAAGCTCCACCTCTTTAAGCAGGTTTTACTACATTTGTTTTCTCTTCTATGGTCAGAACGGCTGCAGTCCCATGTCCGTTAAGGCAGTGTCTTACCTGGTTGGCCACGGTGAGTGCCAGCGGGGCACAGGTGACCGTGGACCCGTTGGCAACTGGCGTCAGCACCAGGCTGGTTTGTCCCAGGAGCTGACAGGGTAGTGGCTGGAGAACGGATGCTGGCGGCGGCAGTGCTTTAGACACTGTCGGCGCCAGCCCTGAGGGGTTGGACTGAGGTGTTACCACGGTGAACGTTTGAGGCACAGACGAGATGGTTCCGTTGAACATTTTCTTCCGGGCTTCTTCTACCTGTGAACGTAAAAAACAGGATTTAAAGAAGCTCTGGATGAAATTATGATGAGGTTTATTCAGTCACATTACAACAATGGAAGCATTTCACTGTTTCTTTATTCTTCTAATTTAGAAAACTTTTATTACAATAGTGTGATTTTTTTTTTTAAAGTATATGGAATCATCTTTGTACAATTAAGTTATAAATGAACAATAAAGCTTTATTGCACTTTCAGAACAGAATGAATAAAGTTTTGTTGCACTTTCTGAACCTTTACAGATGAATCTGCTCTGAGGTTTGATTTACCTTATTTACTTTAGTATTGACTTTAACTGAGATCAGACACAGTATAAAACAGGAGTACACAGTCGTAAACAGGCGTAAACAAGTGTAAACAGGCATAAACAGGTGTACACACGTGTAAACAGGTGTACACAGATGTACACAGATGTAATTGCTTAGTTAAATCCAGGCAATTACTTTTTTGTCCAGGCTGTTTATTTAACCATCATAAAGTCCAGACTCTGACTTGGGATGAAGGCTTGATGCAGCAGTCTGATTCTCCATCATCAATATGAAAAATTAGTGCAACTATGGATGGAACAAATATCATGAACCTTAGTGTGACACTACATAAACATTATGTGGTGAAAAAAAAAAAAAAAGACGTGACAGTGAATGTGTCCTGGAATCAAAACCAAAGGTGGTGCAGTCAAATATTGCATGTTCCACTTAGGCCCACCTCCTCGGGTGACCAGCTGATGCCCTGTTTGAGTCTCTGCGTGGTGAACCACACTTTGATCTGCTCCTCTGGGTGTTTAGAGGCGGCGGTCAGCCATGACAGCTCGGCCTGGGTCGGATATGGGAACTTGTTGAAGGAGGAGATGAGCGTCAGGTTGTCGTCCAGGGATGGGTTGTATTTGGTTGTGTTCAGGGGCACTGCGATCTTCGGCACCTGGAAATCACAATCAGCATAGTTTGATAGTGTTTATTACATAGTTACAAAGTGGTTTCTATCATTGGTACTAACAGCTGCAGTAGTAGTATATCCACTGTTAGTACGTGTATTTGGAGAGGTAGTATTAACAGTTTTGGGTATCTGTACTAGTTATTGGTAGTTATACTAGTAACGCTAACCCCAACAACAGTTGTAGTCTTTAATAGTTATAGTTCAGTTTGATGTGCATCCATCAAACTCCTCCTTCCTTCTGGTCACCACTAGAGGTCAAACTGGAGAAAAGTTAAATTCAGCAAAAGTTTTATTCCAAATGCGATACCGGAACTACATAAATCATTAAAGACATTGTAATGTGTTAGATGGATATGTGTGTGGTGGCAGGTATATGGATGTGCATGGTTGTCTGTGGTAGTCTGTCGTTGTATATAGTTGGACGTGGTTGTATGTTGTAGAAAGTTGTATATAGTTGTTACAGTTCTATGTGGCTGTCTGGGGTTATAAATAGTTGTCTGTGGTTGTATGTAGTTGTATATAATTTTATGACAGCCCCCAGTTGTCACGAACAAAGAATGAATGAAACGGAGACAGACATGGAAATGGAGGAAATGTTGCTACTCCTTTTGTCGATGAGGGGTCGCCATCTATCTTCCAAAACATATTCACTGACTACTTCGCCAGGGGCTGCCATCTTGAAATCACGTGAGCAGAGGATGCATTTTGATCGGTCACCTGAATTTTTGCCATCAGCACACAGCTCAACAAACATGCACATGGTGAGTTTTTCACCTCGTGAGGCAAAAAATATCAAATGTGTTTGATTTTCACCTCAAGGCCCCATGAGGCAGAAAATTCACCAAAAATTAGGCACACACAGTGAGCTCTCTGCTCAGCAAACAGTCTCAAATGACTTTTTGCTCAGCAGATAGCTCTAGAGTGTGGCAGGCATAACCCTCCAAATGAAATAGCTGTACAGGCAGCAGGTGGATGTGATGGGAGTCTGCTGGGGTGCTGATAAAGGGGGTAAACATGACAAATTCATGGGGTCCTGTATTTGTGGGGGTCCATTGAGCAGTGGAGGAGGCCCAGGGGATACAGGATAGAACATGTGAACATTTCATGTAAGATCAGCTGTATTAGAGAGGTATAGAAATCTGGAAGCAAATGGTGAAAGTATGTAAAGTTTCAGTTTAATTTTCACACTATTGTAAGTGACATTGAGTATGGACCCACCCAACCTGCTATAGGGAATTTATACACCATACTGTACATATGTTTGTGTCTCTGCTCAATCAATGACCCATCCCAACCGATCCCCAAATAAAGTGTTCAGGGTAACCCACTGATCCACACCTTGCAAATTTCTTTGAATATGATGGTGAGGAAGTAAAAGATATGACAAAACTAAAACTAATACTAAAACTAAACTAAACTAAAACTAAGTATTCAGAAAAAAAACGAATAAAAACTAGAAAACCTGCTCTAAAACTAATTAAAACTATATGAATTAGAGAAAAAAAAAAGTTAAAACTAACTAAAACTAAACTATAATGAAAAATCCAAAACTATTATAACCTTGGGTTGTACATAGTTGTATATAGTTTTTTGGGGTTGTATATAGTTGGAAATGGTAGTATATAGTTATATGTGGTTGTATATAGTTTTATGTGGTTGTAGATAGTTGTACGTGGTTGTACATAGTTATATACAGTTATTTATGGTTGTATAATTGCTGCGTTTAGGTTTGTGTCATTTTGTATGTTTGTGGGTGATGTTCTGTGTTCTCAGGGCTGTACAGTATGTGGAAACTGTTCTTGTGAAGGACAAATAAACATATCTATCTGTGATGTGGTGCTATAGGTAACGTGCTTGGATGTGATGTGACCGACCTGTGTGTAGTTGAGAGGCCGCTGTAGCGAAGGCATGATGTGAGAAAGGCTGTCTGCTTTGAGCAGCGTCGACTCGGGGATGATCACCGTCCCATTCACGTTCACTGCCGTGATCGGTTTCTTGGCGAGTTCGGGTGGCAGCTTCCCTCCGTGACCCTCTGTCCGTTTAGAGTCAGATGACAGTATTTTTGGTTTAGCAATCTTCACCGAGGCGGATTTGGTGAGCGGCGGCGCACCTAGTTCCTCCCCTTTGCTGGAGCTGTTATAGATGACGGCATTGCTGCTGCAGCCCTCGATGGTCTGCTCTAAGATGGTCTGATTGTTCATTTTGATGCGTTTGAACTTGAAGTTACTCTCCCCTGGGTGGCAGCGCTCATTGTGTTCCGTCAACGTGTCAAATTTCTTGGTGTTGAAGTTGCAGACGGCACACAGGTACAGCGGGTTCAGGATGACATTAGGGTGGTTGGCGTCCACATGCTCCTTGAAAGTGTTCAGGTTCTGAGTGGAGAATGGGCAGTATTTGCACTCGTAGCCACCCTGCTGCCGGCGCTGAGGCTTCGAGGCATCCGTCGACTCCGACGCCGCTTTGTCCGGAGTGGGAAGCGGGTCTGAGGCTTTGTCCACCAGGTCCAGGTCCATGGACTGTTCAGCCTCCGATGACAGGTCAGTCTCCATAGGTCCTTCTTCAGCGTGGTTCTCTGTCGTTGTCTGACATTAGAAGGACATTTGGTTTGAGTTCGTACATGATCAAAATAATTCTAAATCAAGGGGTTTCAAAACATTCATGGAAAAAGAACATGACATGGTTTAAATCACATGGTCCCGTTTTACACAGATGGACTTAAACGCTGGTATCAACCCCTGCAGAAGTGCATTGACCTGGTTGGAGAGAAACAGAACCAGTGTCCCTGTATTTCAGCATCATGTTCTATCTGAATCAATTCCCAGTTGAATGTGTGAGGTTTCAGGTTCTGTCTCTATGTTAGGCTACATTCATATAGCAGAACTTAATGCACAATTCAGATTTTTGGGTGAAATGATTTTTTTATACGCTCATTCATATTACACATTAAATGTGACTTCTATCAGTTTCAAGTATGAACTGAATGCAACCCTGAAGTGACCTGCATGCACAAAAGAGGTCCTGATGTAATACGTGACCACGCAGGCACGTACTGTGTTTACAGAAGGAAATATTTTTTCCCTCCACTTCTCCTCCTGGGACGCAGAATTGTGATGTTTGTCACTTTCAATGACATAAAGGTCGGGAAAAATGCGACTTGGTTGTTCAGACTGAAGTCGCATTGCAAAATATCAGATACATTTTGGATTTAGGACCACATATGAAAGTGGCCTGGGTTGGATTTGAAAAAATTGGATTTGTGTCTAACAGCTCGGATAAAGGTCACATATGGGCAAAAAAAAAAAAAAAAAAAAAAAAATCAAATTTGGGCCACAGTTGCCTGCAGTCTGAACGTAGCCTTAGAGTCCTGTGGTCTTGATGCAGGAGATTAATCTCCCAATAGAAGTGGGTGGTCCTTTCATTGGAGGAGAACTCAACTCATTCAGTCGAAGTCCATATATGACTTCTATCAGTGATCAATAGGAACTATATAGATATCTGTAACCATTTACATGTTATAAACCATCAATATATCAACCATTAGAAGGAAAGGAACTTTTTAATATTTCAAACATTTGTCCAAAATTTAAAGATCTAAATTTCTCAAAACTGTGAACAAACTTTGTAGACATTGTCCCAAAGAAGAAACACATTCAATTATAAATGAATCCAACCTGGACTAGAAGATGTTTGAAGAAATTGCTATCAAAGATAAAGGGGATGCCTTCACAGTAGCTCATGGCCAATCGCCCACTGAGATCACAATAAATATCATAAGTTTAACTGTTTTTTCCAACTCTCCTTTTTGTCGCCCCCTCTTATCAGATTTATCTCTTAAACACAAAAGTAAGTTTCCAACCTTCCCCAGAATCGAAGAACCTTTAAAAGGAGCCAAGTGTGACATCAGTGGACGGACCTGGGTCTAAGTTTAGAACCCGAGACACTCGCAGTATTTTATACCAAATTATCTAAAACCCTGAGGCTGAATGTGTGACGGACCCTCAGTCCCCACAGCTACGACGTCTAAAACCTGCTGTTGGTTTTTCACATGTCCAAACTCCATGCTGTCATTAGACCCAACAGTCTGAGGGAACCTTTTATTTGGTGACACCCAACCCCTGGTGGTACTTTGGTGTAAATACAGTTGTATTTGTTTAACTTCAGGTCAGACGTACATACCTGCAGGTCATGAGACTCCTCCGCCTCGTCATCCGGTTCCACCGCCGTCTGCTCCGGTCGGATCATACACGGCGTGGACGCCTTCCGTCGACTGGACATGATGGCGGCGGATCCTGGGTCAGTCCCAGTGGACTTGGTGCTCGCGGTTGGCCAGGGATGGCGTTGATGATACTGAGCCTGAGGCGTCCAGGATGCACCGCCGCCGTCTCTGATTGGTGGAGGGACGGGCGATCTAAGGTGGTTCCACCAGGACCAGATTCAGGCCTAGACCCTCTGTTAGAGCTGAAACAACAGGACAGCGTCTGGGACACGTGTGGGGGACAGGATTAGTGTCTGGGGGAGGGGCCGGTGCTGCTGTTGAGAACGCTGGGTCTGCTGACGGTGTCAGCTCCAGAGGGGGTGGAGCTCCTGGACCTGCATGACCGGATACGACCTGGATGGAACCAGAGCAAAACAATGGTTATTGGAAATACTAGAGTCAAGTGTTGGTGGCGTTTCAGACCTCGGAACATGTCCGAGTTATTAATCAAGGTTTTTCTAGTTGAAAAAAGCCCAAATCACACAATCTAATGCGTCCAATTCCTCTGAAGACATTTCCTGCTCATCACCACAAAAAAATTCACCTGTTTGTTTCTTCTAATACAGTAACTGTCCATGTGTTTCTGACATAGATTTAATAAAGAAGTGAGAAATATTTGTCTTCAGTTCATAATTCATTAACTTGATAGTCTGTTTGATTGTCTAAAAGCCTCTGAAAGGATCTGTGAGCTCCAGGTTTTCCCCTTCTTCAATTCTACCTTCATGATTGAGAAACACCCGATGTTACCTTATTTGTTTGTTTGGGTTTTTGGCAGAAAACCCCACTCCACTAAGATAACAACAGCCCTTTCAAAGGCCCATGAACAGGTTTGATAGAAATGTCAAGAAATGCAGCCTGCTGGGTTATTTAAGCCTCATGTGGATCCACCAGAAAGAAGGAGCGGATTTATGGGTGAAAACATTTCAGACATGAAAAGGGTCAAAGGAGGCAACAAACTGAGCAGCGGCGGCGCCAACAGGTGCCCAGTCCACATCACACGTTGTATTGGTTTTGTTTATTCCAACGCTGACCTCAGATACTTCTCTAAAATGTGTAAAACCAGGACAATGCAATAATATTCACATATACTCTGGACAATATTCACTGACCAGACACCAGGATAACAGCAGAAAGTGCAGTTACTTATTCAACTCAGAGAAACAACCCTCTGATGCTTTTATTTCCATGTCTTCAATCAGTGGAAGGTTCAAAGGTCACAATTCATTAATGTACTAATTAATCTAAACTACAATAAACTTACAGACCTCCTACACATACACAGGTATTTACAATTAATATTTATGTGTCTGGGCTCAACGGTGATGTAATTTTTAGAATAATTTTGTTAGAAACTGTCTAATCTACTTCTGTGTTCCACATGGAAAATCACAATGAAATAATTAAACAATTTAAAATTGTTGCCTCTGCGACCCCGTCCCGAATAAGCGGTAGAAAATGGATGGATACTTAGGGCCAAGTGTCTTTATGAGATTCTTGATCCTTCATGGTAATGGTTTTCTGGCATATCATTGTCATCTTTGAGAAACCCGGACCACTGCCAGAGCCAGTGCTGTTTTTCTTGGTGACAATATCATCCGTCTCCACTTCCTTTGCGCTTTCAATGCTACCAGTGAGAGGGCATAACGAAGGAATGACAGAGGTGAAATTCCTACTGCTGACATTTGTGTGACAGTTAATACTTAATGTACACGATGTAGTTGTAAGAGCCATATTAAAATCCATCCATCCATTTTCTGAACCCGCTTTATCCTCACTAGGGTCACGGGGGTTGCTGGAGCCTATCCCAGCCA
>JAPQRP010000010.1:29050460-29060861 GCA_037367295.1 Apogon hyalosoma
ACACACACACATATATATATATATGAGGAATCTTTCTATTTATTCAGAGACATTAAACCATTCCATGTGCTGCTGGATCCTGGAGTTCCTTTATTCTGTATTTGTCAGTGTCAGTATTCACTGTTCCTGTACGGCCACATTTCCCACCTGTCAATCTCTGCCTTCCCTGCAGTGGGCAGGGCCTGTGCCTTTTCTCCAGCAGGCCATCATTGGTCGGTGGCCGGGCTGAGGGGCGTGTCCTGGCCCTGGCAGAGGCTGACGTGGTGCAGTGCAGAAGCCCCTCCCTGTGCCTCGTCCTGCTCCCTCTTTCCCAAACTTCAGATGTGGAGGACAAAGTGGGCTGATGGGAAAAGAGCAGCCTCTCTGCACATGCTCATGCAGCCGCCAACGACCTCCACCACGTCCACCGGAGACACAGTGCGGCAAAACTTTAACAGCAGCATTCAGGGGCTTTTATCGTCTGTTACAGTAGTTCAGTTTGTACAGCAGTTTAGAAACAGGACTGAACAGAATTACAACAACACAACACAGACTAACAAAAACAACAACAAAGACCCACAACAACACAGACCCGCAACAACACAGCACAGACCCACAACAACACAACACAGACAACCCAGTGGAGTCTGATTCACCAGACACCGATGGACTGAATGAGTCCAGGTCTAACCCAGGGTTCAGGTGGACCCACAACAAACCCTGAACTCAATGAGTCCTGGGGCCTGTTGCACAAAACTAGGATTCCGTCATCCAGGATAACTGACTAAGCCGCGCTCAACGAATCCAAAACAAGAGCATCCAGGCTTAATCGGTTGCACAAAGACCAAACCAGGATGAACAGACATGGATTCATCAAGTCAGGTGTAACTAATCCTGGATAAGTGCATGCACGCGGTTTCCTCAATAGACCCCGACATCGATCACAGATTCACCATGGCAACTAGAGCGGCATACTTTCCCCCGTCGGGCGTAAAGGACCAAATCAAAAAGAAAGACAACACCGCCACAGTTCTAAAACAACCAGACAGTCGCCTGGTAAAGGACTGCAGACTGTCTGAATGAGTAAGTAGTGCACAAATACACACTCATTGCTCTACTGAAACCATCACAATTACAATCCAAACAGCTAATTAATATCTCTGAAAATATAGATGTACTCTGATTATGAATCAGTTGAAATTGTCAGTGAAACTCACTGTAGATGTAAGTGAAACTGTGTAAATGTAACTGCATCAGAGTGTATAACAGATAGATAGCGAGATAGATAGCTAAATAGCTAGATAGATAGCTAGATAGATGAGCTCACTGAATTCAGTGAATTTACCTTTGGGATAAATAAAGTTCATCTTATCTTATCTTGATTCATGACTTTCTGATATTGTCAATTAACCCATAAAGACCCAAACATCCATTACCAACCAAAACCATCTACTGGTCTAAACTGTTTAATACCTGTTGATCCACTAATCCTATCAATACATGTAAATTATTTGTGTAAAATACAGTTATTTATCTTTTCATGGTCATCAGATATGACACATTTGGACGTTCAGAGGCTTCGCAGTTACCATGGAAACACTATCATCTTCTACAACATTGATTCACCAGTAAAACCCATAGAGTTGGATCAAAAAGTCACCTTTTCTGCAGTGTTCTCTGTTTTTGATATAATGCCCCCAACTTTAATCTGATCTTTTATGAACATCTACATGATCAGTAACTTAAATATTGGAAAATACCTGATTCACACTGATAAAATACAAAGTACAGATGATAATATTATAATAAATAGTGATAAATCACTTAATAAAGGTTAGATATAGAGTAAATTAATTTTTGTGAACTGACACACTGTGCATTGCTTGTGATGTTCATTGTTTGGTTTAATAGTCTTCATCTTCTCATTTCAGATGATCAGTACTGACTGTCTCATCAGTGTTTCGTCACAGTGGTCTGGCTCGGTCCATGACTCCCGAGTCTTTGGGACCTCTGGAATCTATCAGTTCCTATCACAAGGTGAGCCACACAACCTCTACAAATAACCACTGTTTACATCATGGCTAAGTCCAGAACGTCACAATATTTCTGAGGTTGTGATGATGAGGTTTTGTATTGACAGGTGAATTGTCTGGTGTGTTTCTGGGGGACAGGGGGTCTGCCTGCCAGCCTTTTCTCCTGACACCATACACAGTCATACCCATGCCAGTACAAGGCCAGGATGGAAATGACATTTGACCTCCTGAAGGCACGCTTTCACTGTCTTCAGCACTAAAGGGTCAGCCCTTTGAGGTCATGGTACATCGCTGTGACCTGTGCTGTCCTCCACAATGTGGCCTGAGGAAGGAGAAGGAGAGGGAGCCCCCCCATTCATTTGTTGTGTATGGATTTATCCCGCATTTCTTTCAGTGTACAGACATGTGGGGTGTATTCTACCTTTGATTGTGTATTTATTCTTCTGTTCTATCATATGCTTTGGTTCTGTCCTTTCAATCTTGTGGAGTCATTGTGTGACTTCAGTTTTACAGAGGGTGACGATTTTACTTGCTGTGATTTATCCTTATTCAATAAAGGAACATCATGTTACTCTGTGTATTTATTTTTATATGGCATATATAGTCTATCCAAGTATAAATAATACAGAGACTGAAAGGGTAAATGTAATCAAATTCCTTGGAGTAACTATACACAAGAAGTGAAGTTGCTATATGATGTAATGCATGGAGGTGTGGGGCCATACTTACAGAACTAATACAAATCCAATCACCATTATTCAGAAAAGGCCAATACAAAAGATCAGTAAAGTGTCCTATGGGGAACACACACATCAGTTTGTTTTTTTTAATCAAGCTAAAAGGTTTAAAGTTTAGTGACTTAGTCCACTTTAAAACAACACCATTTATGTTCAAAATAAAAAATAATTTGCTTGTTCATATTCATAGCTTGTTTAAAATACAGAAAGTGTTTCTAATTTCAGAGGAAGTCATGTCTTCAAAAACCTTCTGTTGGAACAAATATGAAGACATTTAGTCTTTCTGTTGGAATAAATGTTTGGAACAAGTTAAATCCTGAGTTAAAAGACTATACAACACTATTTATGTTTAAAACTGTCTAAAAGAAATGTCATGAAAATATATCAAGAATGTGAATGTCAATTTTTCCACGACTCAAACTATTGAATTGTTTAGTTTTTGGATTTTGCTCGTTTCTAAGCTAAAGGCATTGGTATCTATTTTATTTCATTTGGTTTAGTGACATAAATAGGGGGGTCGGCAGAATAAGCTTAGGCTTCAGCCTATTCCTTACTCTAGTTTTTCAAACACTGTATCTGCAACAACTGTATAATGTCTGAAAAAACACAATTAAACTGAACTGATGTAATAATTGCAAAATCATCTAAAATAATAATTTATGTAAAATTATTGAATTTTGAGATCACAAATGTTTAAATAATGACAGTGGGTCTAGTTGAATGTGATTCTATTGTGTAGTAGGCAGTGGAATAACTATTGGTTTCCATTTTGTGGTGACTGCTGACTGAGATAAGGATGAGATTAAATAAATCCTGAAATTTAGCCTGGTCTGGGGCAGGCTAGCTCCACAGAATAAATCTCCATGGTAACCTATATCATAATATATCCTGCTTTCCCCTATCCTGCTTTTGTGCAACCGGATCATGGGTAAATTGAGCCAGGATAACTAACATATCCCGGCTTAATCCCTTATCCAAGTTTTGTGCAACAGGCCCCCGGTCTAACCCAGGGTTCAGGTGGACCCACAACACACCCTGTCTCACAGTTTGTCGCTTCAAGGTCGGCTCTGGTTTCTCATCGCTGCTGCTCAGACATTCTGTCTCTCGTGTCTTCTTTCGTTCATTGTCACTCTCCGCCTCTCCAGACACTTCAGATTAGTTCAAGTTCCAACCGCGGCTGTGTGATATTAAGATACATTCTCTGACAATAGAAGGAGCAGAGGTTTCATATCAGGCTGTGGGTCAGAAATCAGTGTCTTCGCAAGGTGTTTGACACTTATGTTGTTCACAAGACACGGGAGCAGATGAAGGACAGTGAATGCACCACATCACACCTTATCATGTTATACATTTATATTTTATGTTTCTAAAACAACTTAAAGTATGCACAGAAACTGCAAATACAGGAAGCACAAAAATAAAACATGAGTTAAAGCTGCAGATGGTGAAATCATGCCAGCCTTCTCAGACCAAAGAAGAAGATTAAATATAAATAAATATGACCAGACACTGTTTATGTCATGATGATCAAAAGTGAAACCACTTTTCCAAACCTCTGCATCAAGACCTCGTGTCAACCTCTAATTGTGAAAAATGAAGCCAATGCAGAAGTATCTGCAGTTTCACAAATGTCCACTAGAGGGTGGCTCATGATAAAATGAGTAACTTTACAACAGTCATTTCATTTCAGATCCTCTGACGACTCAGGTCAATTTATATACCATATATTTACATCCATATTAAGACTAAAAGTTCTGCGTAACTAAGGGCATGGTCTCTGTGATTGATAGGTGAGTGTCAACTATTCATGTACAACTGTCAATCACATCCCTCCTGCTGATCTGTGATTGGACAAAAACTTTTACCCTGGAGTAGATTTTCTACAACCTGAATCTGAGAACGGTCCTCTAAGACAACTTCAGTTACAATCTTCTGATAATTATCTTTTTTTGTGCACAGTGACACTAAAAAACTATCCAAAACTGTAGCTATACATAGACTCTATTTGCTTGAGTTTCTAACTTAAAATGTAATAAATATGCATTTGATTAGTTATGACTTTCAATTAAATTCTGTTGACACGTCTCCACCCAAAACAGAATCAAAGCAATAACAATCACAATAATGATAATCATAATAAAGTGTGGTGTGTGTTTTAACCTCTTCATAAATGACACGGTACATCTGGAGTTTATCATAATGAATTCAATTTCCTACTTAGTCACATGAGCATCAGCTAAAGCTGCTCCCACTTAACAATTAGTCAACGCTTTCTTTAAAAATGCAGACTGATCTTAATAAATGGCGTTGTATGTTACACCAGTTCTTATGGCATTTGGCGTACTATACCTAAGCATTTTCTACCTTTCACGTGTTATTCAACGCCATTTGATCATGTGTCAATTTACACCAAGATCTCCAGTTCACACAACCCTAACCCTCAGTGCATGGTATTTGATGCATCGATTCAGGTTGGACAGGGTGCTAAGAATGGTGTGAAAGTTTAAAATGTGTACAGATAACTCGCCAATTAAAAGTGCGTATATATTTACGAGCATCATGATATCACATTGAAAAATTAAACATCTATGCTCCCTGTTCTGACTATTCCTGATGTTCTTCCCTCATATAAACTCACATCTACTGTTGGATATGAAACACCTGATACCAGACATGACACCACCATCATTCTGACGTGTTGTGAATCAAACAACTGAAGTTCTTTAGGATGATTTGTGGATTCGCTGCCGCTGCTGCATGTGTAGTCACGTTCCATGACCCTCACCATCAGACCAGCCTGACCTTTATGTTCTTTACCTGGAAAAGCTGCTGCTTTGTTTTTGTAGGTGTGTAACACCATGTTCAGACAGCAGGTCTTAACACCAAGTTTGGATTTTTGGGTGAAATCCAATTTTTTTGTGTGCTCGTTCATATTACAGATTAAATGCAACTTCTATCAGTTTTGAGTATGAACTGAATACGACCCTGAAGTGACCCACACGCGCAAAAGAGGTCCTGACGTAATACGTGACTGCACAGGCACGCACTGTGTTTATCGAAGGAAATACATTTCCTGCCGCTCCTCCTCCTGGGATGCAGAATTGTGGTGTTTGTCACATTTCAATGATGTAAAGGTCGACACATGCGACCTGGCCGTTCAAACTGAACACTGCAAAATGTCAGATACGCATCAGATTTAGGACCACATCTGAAAGTGGTCTAGGTTGGATTTAAAAAAAATCGTATTTGTGCTGTTCAAACTGTCTTTAACAGATTGGATACAGGTCACATATGGGCAAAAAAAAAAATCGGATTTGAGCCTCATTTGCCTGCAGTCTGAACACAGCCATAGATTTCCAGGAATCCACCCAGACCCTGAACTTTCCAAAGACGGGCACCAACGCCAAACCCCGAGGTGATGGTGCTGTAAACTGCTGAACCAGGTGAGACTCACTGGGTTCGTTTCTCACCTCTCGCTTCCATTTCCTTCTGCTGTCACTCAATTGTCTCCATCACAGACTAAATAACACTTTATCTCTCATCCAGTGTTAATTTCACACTCCCTCTGCCTCTGTCCCCATGTGACTCCATCACGCTCTCCCTCTCAGCCCCACCCACAGGTGATGAGCTCATCTCTATGGTTGCCTTAGTCACCTAACAACACGTCTGAGGAGCCAACGGAGATGACCTGAGCCTGAAACACTGGAAACAAAGCACAGCAGAGACCAGGGTGACGTCATCCCAGACCGAACAAACGCGATGACAACAGCCTCCATCCTCCGACCGGCATGAGTCACTGCAATGCCACAGCACAACCCACCGCCGTTAGACGCCACACACAGGAGGTGGACGAGTTACTGATGAGTGGGAAAGTGAAAAACCAGAAACCGACTCAAACACATACAAGAAAAGCAGAAAACTAATGAGAACAAGAAGATACAAGACGATGAACGGACGTGATAACATCAGCCCAAATGATCACAAACCCGACATCTATAAGCACCGAGGTCAGGTTTAGAACCAGAACCCCAACACCACAGGAACCAAAAGAAATTCTACACAACAGTAAAACAGGTAATTAGAGACAAATACAACAGCATCTAACGCAATTGGTGTAAAACACAGTTATTCATCTTTTCATGGTCATCAGATATGACCCATTTGGACATTCAGAGGCTCTGTAGTTACCGTAGAAACACAGTCATCTACTACAAAATTGATTCACCAGTAAAACCCATGGAGTTGGACCAATGACAGTAGATAGACACACTGGGTTTATGTTCAGTTCATGACAGATTAGACTGAAAAAGTGACTTTTTCTTCAGTTTTATCTGTGTCTGATATAATAACCCTCAACTTTAATCTGAGCTTTTCTGAACATCTACATGATCAATGAATTAAATAGAGGAAAATACCAGATTTATACTGATAAAATGCAAAATACAAAAGATAATATCATAATAAATGGTGATAAATCACTTAAAGGTTAAATAAAGAGAAAAATTCATTTGTGAACTGACAAATGTAATGATGGGTCTTTATGGGTTAAAACCCTCAAAAAATAAAAAGCTTTATTTTACTTTTGTTCATTTACTCTTAAGACTGTTGGAGCTGAAGAATCTGGTAAAAATAACAGCTTCTAACCCCACATTAACCACAAATAGTGATATTTCTGTATTTTTATCAGTTAAAAACACTGACAAAATGATTCAGTATTTTGCTTTTTTACTCCGCATTTTGATGCTGATTAAATATTCTAACATTTTAACTGTTTTGCTGGTTTTTCCTCTGGACTCAGGACAGGATTTGATACTTGGTTAGTTTTCAAGGGTTCGGTGCCTTCAGCATAGATTTAGTGCAAGAAAAATCAGACTGTATAATTCTCAATAAATAGCATATGATTGAAATCATTTTTGACAAATTATCATTAACATATCAGTGAGTAAATCTGTGGCAGAGCTGATTATAATAAATGACCCAAAAGGTTATGAATAAAACAATTAGATCAGAGTTTTTCGGTTAATTTAGTTTAGTTTTGTCTAAAACATTCATGTTCATCTCATTCAGTCATATTTCTTAGTTTTCAGATTTCAGCCTCTGACAAAAGAAATGATCACAAGACATTGATTTGAAATTATGGACATCAGTTTAAAGTTTTCATCCAGATACACCCTTGGATATGTTGTGATATATTTAATTACTGAACTGTTTTACTAATTAACTCAGTTTGGTCTAGGATTCTTCTTAACAGTGAATATTGTCTTACAGGGTGTTTGCTCTTCATCCAAATAAAAATTCCAGACTTTTTCTAAACCGCTATTTTTTTCCAGACCTTGACATTATGTTCTTTTATACTTGCGTTCCTACTGTTTTCGTTGAGACTGTACCTGTTGTGTGCTGCAGAAAAGTTCATTTTAATAAATGTATGAATGAATGAATGCGTAATTCACAGTAAATCATGTTTTACTGACAGAAACATTTTCAAAACATGAAAATTACAGAAGTGCATGAATATCACACAAACAAGTATGACTAGAGTCAACATGGTTAGTGAAATCAGATCCAGTTTTCATATGGTTTCTTATTCATATGGTTATATGGCTTTGAAAAAACTCTAGCATTTGACTATGAGAGAAACTTTTTCCATACTTTAAGACTTTCACACAGAAAAACAGTGTTTCAAAATTCCAGACTTTCAAGACCTGCACAAGCACCCTGGTCTTATTTTCAGAGCATCTTCACATTATGGATTTAACAGATCATCTGTTCAGGAAACACTGACCAATATTTAATCAATTATTGTTGACCAAAGAACAGATTATTTAACGATGAATATAACTGAACACGCTGCTGTTTAACGGAACAACAGACTATTCAAAACTGATCAGTGTTTTTACTGCTTAGATCATCGAGGCCTAAACAAGTTGAGAAAGTTTGAAGAAAGAGTCATGAGTTTATGGATGATTGTCATATCATCCCAGAGAACAAACCACAGGAGCTTCATCACCTGAAACAGGATATAGACCACTACAGAAGAGCTTAACCCAGTATAAGGGTCAGCGTATTATGCACACTTTGTACTTCATGTTATTAATGGTTAAGTTATTTTTCACTATTGGTTTTTGGTCTGAAGTCAAAAGTTGATCATTTTTGTCTGATTTTTAAAATTCTGATCTATCCATTAAAATCATCCCATTGTAAGTAGTGTTAAATTCCTACACTAACACCCTTCTACCAAGTGAGTACAAAATACACACTGACACATTTAGCCTTTAACATTTGACCTAACACCAAAAATAATAATGTATTTAATGTTGGTGTTAAGCACTGACATGACAGGATGAAAAAAAAAAAACTAATACAATTTATATGTAGAATATTGAAAAAAAATGTTTTTGGTGTTTTTTGGATAAAAAATACGGTTTGATTCCATTACAAACATGGCATTTAAAGGGATAAAAAAAAATGACAGTTACTGAGTATTTGGTATTTTTGTTTATGGCTCAAGTTGATGAAATACAAAACAAAATGTAAAAAAGTTAAAAATACATTGGATGTAAAACATTTGGACATTACTTTAGGTTTAGAAGGACCTCTGACACCGGAGGGTTAATGAGCTGCCGTCCACCTGTCACTAATCACATCAGACATTGTTTAAATTAAACCTGTGAGTGTTGAAAACATGACGTTCACGCCCTGTTAACATAAAAACAACTGTGTATATTCATCTTTTGACGCGCTGTGATTTTCAATTTAAAGGACGGTGACAGGTCCAGTCTTGTTGGTTTTCCACCATGTGATGACAGTAAATGGTGCCGACGGAGCAGATCATCACAGCTGTGATGTCTGGAGAGGTCACAGTGCATCAACAAGCGCCGTCATGGACGGAAACGCCGCACAACGGCCAGATTCAACGGGTGGATTTACATCTTATACCAGTTTTCTAAAAATAACAGCTGGCAAAACACAATCTGGTCATGAAATCTGTCCCTGTGGAATGGCATCTCCGGTGGACGATGGTGAACGCCGAGGTAGCAGCGACATCTGTGTGTTGATTTAATCCGTTGTGCAACAGTTTCTCCCAAATACACAAAACAAAAACACACAATCTAACATCTGTCAAAGTGTAAAACACCTCAGTGATGATGATTTACCTGGAACTGTCACCAGCTCTGTCCATTAAATAACACATAAAGAACGGTCCCCAGGAAACGATCATGGCCTCTAATTTCAGCTGTGATGCATGGCTCTTATAATAAGCTTTGAAGAACAAAATCCAAAGAAAAACATGTCAATGATTTTATACCAAAGCAGATGAGCTTTGATTGTGCGATCACAAATCAAAATGAGGCGCCGTCGCTTTAAATTATAGAAGCGATCACCTGTGATTTGACAGATCACAGCATGAAACAGGTGAAGAACAAACAGCAGTCAGCGTCTTTACATGTGAAGAGCACGGGTTCACGACAAACGGTGAATCCCCCAGGGAGCGCCAGGTAATGGGATGACAGGGGGGGTTAACTGAGCTGGGATCACAGTAAGCCTGTGGGGGGTGGGGGTGGGGGGTAATCAGAGAATGTTTTATAAAGAAATACAACATGAGGTTATGAAGCAACCGCATCTACTGATGAAGATGTGTCATCAGAAAACAG
>JAPQRP010000010.1:29098162-29130001 GCA_037367295.1 Apogon hyalosoma
ACACACACACACACACACAATAAACATCTTGATTGGTTTTAATGCTGTAACGTGTGTGTGAGATGTGGGAGCTGTGGTGGAAAACCCCTGAATATGAAACTGTTGTGATGAAACTGGTTCACTTTGGGTCTGATCTGGATCATGTGAGTCTGAGGATTAAAACCTCCCTCAGACTCTCATTCCTGTATTTTAAGTAAATTTGATCATCTTCAGAGTTTGTTTTCTCTGAAGACATGTTATAACTCTGTATGATTTTTTTTTTTTTGGGGGGGGGCTGTCAGTCTGTTCACCTCGATGTTTAATCCAGTGGCATCTGTGAACTGGTTTATTCCATTTACACCAGATTCACTTGGTTTGTGTCTGAATCATTTGTTTAATTGAAGCAAAAGAGAGAGATTTTGTAACACATTTACAAGCTAATTGTAATAATCTGTGTCCAACCCAGAACAACAACAACAGATTTAAAGGAAACCAACAGAAATTCAGCAGAAATGACAGAGTCTGATGTGAATAAATTTAACAGAAACATAAACCACAGATAAACAGGAATTAATTTACCAGGAAATAAATACCTGGAAATAAAAGTTCCTGTGAATGTTGGTGTAAAAGGGTCTAAAGACTCATGAGTGTCACAGGCAAATGAACACACGTGATGTTGGTGTTAAAGTCTCTGCTATCATTCTAATCTGTTCTAGAACTAAACTACTTTTATTTAGTTCCACATTTGGAAGCAGTTGTGAGATCTGGATGACGTGCAATCAAACGACTGCACATTTACCCTATTTATTCATCTGTTGTTATTGGGTTCAACTGTTTGTTTGTACAAATAAAGCACAATAGGTAGACTGTTTAGTTCCATAGTTGTTGTCATTTAGTTCTTTTATATTTGAACATGTAAAAAAAGAAAACACTGTAAGAAAAACAGAAGTATTGTAGAAGACAACAGGAAGTTTGATTCCACGTCACTAGATTCGAACAAAACCAAGCAAAAAAAAAAAGAAATGAGCAAAACTCAATGCAAAATAAAATATGACATGACAGTAAAATGAATAAAATAATGGAAAATCTAACAAAAATGGAATAAAATAATGTACAAACAAACAAAACTAAACATGATCTGAAGATAACAGGAAGTTTGATTTTACCATCACTGTACAATGATGGACTGAAAGGTCTAAGCCAGGGTTTACAGATTATCCTATTTCTGAAGTGACTGTAAACGCATCACATCTGATTATTACCATGATCTGATTACAAACAGTTATGAGGTTTTTTTATGGTTGATGTAAACTGGGTCAGAGACGTCATCGGTTCTGACACTGACAGGAAGAACAAACGTGTCCAAATCAGCTGCTCGTCCTTAAATAATATTAAATAAATAAATAAATAATTGTGACATCTCTGTCCATTGATTAAATATCCACTGGACCCAGGCATCTTCCTCAGATCTGTCTGGTGGGGGTTTGTAGACTTTAATACCCTGGGCACTGAATGAGTCAAAGCGACTAATTCTTATCAAAGAAACTATCAAAAATTCAATTTCATGACACAAACCTGTGATTGTTTCTGTAACGGAACTATTTCCAATATGATTCAGCGTCTGCAGATGTTCTGAGACATAAAACACAGAACAGGTCGAATCTGTCACAGACACAAGCACAGTTTTAGTTTAATTGGAAAGAAACAGAATTTATCAGTGGATGACCTGTGGGTGGTTTTGGCAGGAGTTCAGAGGTCAAAGGTCAGAGTGGACTGTGGATTCATTAAAGTCAAACCAACTGGATTCAGTGAGACAGATTTGGTTTATTAACACAGTCGACAAAGCGATGAAACAGGGACACAAAGAACCAGTCGAATCACATTTACGATGAGAGAAACAAATACTAAAGAAAAGGAAAAGTAAAATACTTTATATAAGTATTAAGAGTGATATGGCTGTACATGAGCAGGAGACACAGAACAAGGATATAGACAACTAGCGCGTTGACCTGTGGGAATCCATGGGTTCTAGAACCAGTAGACTTGATTAAATGAGGACCTGAGCTAAGCTTACTGGTGTAACACACATATTAGGAAGAAATAGAATGGCCCTCATTTTGTTTTGTATTGATGTCAACGTGCACCATAAACTTTGACATAGGAGTATTTTATGAATGGATTTCTAAAAAAACATAATGTTCTAAATTATTCATACCCTAGGTTTACTAAGTCCAATGTCTTTTCTAAATAGTCAGTAGAGTAGCCTTTGTTCTGGATGATGGTTCCTGTTAGTGTCCAGACACTCTTATGTCTCCTGTGGGATGGTGGTCCACTCTTCATGGGCCAAAGCCTCCAGCTGGGTCCGGTTGAATGATCTCCTACCATCACTCTGGTCTTCAGCTCCCTCCATAGATTCTCTATATGATTTAGGTCAGGACTTTGACTGGGTCATGTCCTTGAACCACTGCTGCACTACTTTGGTGGTATGCTAGGGGTCAGTGTCCTGCTGGGATGTCCAATCAGGACCAATCTGGGGTTTCTCAGCACTTTCACGTAGTCATCAGCCACGTGACCCGGAGACCACGCTAAACCCATGAGAGCTGATTTGTGTTGGATCAGTTGTTCTGGAGTCGGTTCTGTTCACATATGTCCAGGTCAAACATGTCTCTTTGTTTTAGAACAAGTGACAGACATTCAGTTAAATGTGTGTAATTATGTGTTCGTGGGCATGGGTTCTGGTTCTGTTATGATGATGATGATGATGGTTTTAATGCACATATTTATTAGTTTCACAGTTAATGTGATCTGAGGTGAAGCAGAACTGGATTCAGATAAACACCAGATGGAACGGTTTAGGGTCTTCTGGCTCTGATCCGTTTCATTAATAGTATGTCAGCAGGTTAATGCCTCCTGACCCCACCCCCTGACCCCGCCTCTCAACAGGAAACTCCAGGTCTGTGGATGGAGGTCACACCATAGAATCAAACGCCAACCTCTGACAAAGCCACAGGACTACAGGTGTTTCCCATCAGCCATCAGGGGATAAACACCTGCTCTGACATCATCAGTGGGCGTGGCCACAGACATGTCTGAACGTTTCACCCCAAAGCAGAGGATTCTTGATCTTCAATATGTTTTAAATCGACAGGGTTGAAATGGATGAGATGGAACAAAACGAAAATTTATAAAGACAGAAAATCCACTAGTAAGAGTTAAAATTAGACATGACTGCATCACATTTATGTCCCATCAACACGAACAGATGCACAAATAGACATTCTGTCCACAGGACCATTGTTTTACTGAATATGTGAATGTAAAACTGTCCCCAAATGTGTCTAATGTCGGGTCCCGTTGTTGTCCAGCCTTAAAAAACAGCGAAGGGTGGAGGTTTTATTTATATATATTCATATAATGTGTACGTATATATGCAAAAAAAAAATGGACAGGAGGTGGAACTGGGCCAGAGCGTGAGGTCTTGACCAATGCTGCAGCTTCAATTCAGATTTTTTATGTTTTTTTACAGTGGTCAGTGGCTTATCTAAATGATTTTTGTCAATGTAAATAACATCAAATTAAAAGTCCAGTTTTTAACTTTTATTATTTCAGGACTGATTTCCATTTAAGAGTCACACTGATATCAGATTACATATGGCGTTTACAGACTTTACAGCCTGTTTATAGTTCTGCAGTGAGTCTTCATTCCTGAAACTGGTTTAATTTCTTCTTTAGACAGACTGAGTTGTTTAATGATAAACTGTTCATTCTGTTACAGTGTGAGTCACAGATAATATCATATACACGACTGATGACTCATGTGTGTTGCAGTTTAAGACTGCGTGACCTTTGACCTTTATTGCTACATCACAGGACACGGTGTTTAACACCCTTGAAGGAATAATGACTTTATCAGTGAAATGAAGCAGACGGACGTTGAGTCACTTAGACTTGTTTCCTGTAAAGTCTGTGGAAGATGAATAAACAGAAGGTGGGTTTTTATTTAAACTGAGTTTGGATCCAGTTTAGTTTTAGGTTCAATTTGTTAAAGTGAAAACCATGTTACACTGCACAAGCCTGTGCAAAAATAAGAAAATTAAACTCATTATTGGGTTAAAATGTCTTATTTCAAATAAAATCTGCCTGTGTGGAAAGAAAATTCCATTTATCAAGTTTTCTTAAAATAAAAAAATATTATCTAAGGATTACGCAGCAGTAGTATATGCATAAAACAAGTAGGGGGGCTCTTCCACACAGTTTCACACATTAACATGAAATGTGAAAAACAGGAAAACTGTGTGTTGTCATGGATCAAGGTCATTCCAGTGGAGTTACTGTTGGACCACCGAGTTCCATCAGGACCAACCCACAGGTCCAATGGCGCGGCGACTGCAGAACCAGGACACAAACCAACCCACCAGGAATATCTGTGGTGAATTTTTCAGATCCATGAATTCCAAAGGGTCGAGTAAAACCCAAGGGTGGACTTTTCTGAGCCAAAAGGTGGTGAATCAGCACCGGATCATCACAGAAATGAAAATGAATAATAGAAACAGAGGATGAAATGGACAATGAACATGTACAGAAGAATTAACCCGATAGAAACACTAAAAATACACACTAGGGTCAGTGTGTGTTCACCAAACACACACAGCAGCAGGGTTTAATTCACTTGCATTTACAGAACAAAGACTATTTCACAGCTACTACATGTTACAGCAATTGAAGACGTTTCCCACTGAAGGACCCAGAAAATACCAACAATAAAATCATGAATATGTTTACATTCAATAATCTGACATTAAAACAACAGGAGATTTTATTGCTGTTCTTTTGGGTCAGAAAAGGAAACTTCCAGTGAATTCATTTTTCTGCATTTCTTTGACATTACAGAACAAGTATTATAGACATTTGATATAATTACCTCTAGAATATCTGCTCTGTATATTTTGTATGTTTTTTTTTTTTTTAAGTTTTATCCATAAATCTATGAGGCTTAATGCTAAAGTCATCATTACCACATCTTTGTTTCTGGTACTTTCTACCTTTATTCACATTCCCTTCTGTTCAAATCTGTCTTATCTATAATTCAGTGCATTATTGACCAGGCTTTTCCACACAGTAATTTTACTGAATTTACAGTAAGCCTTCTGTACTGTGGTACATTTAATCAAATGTAACCGGATCTGGATCTAATGTTTTGTTCATTTTGTCCTAAACTCCACTCGTTTTATTCTGTTTTCAACTCGCAAACACTGAATCAATGTCTGGCCTGTGTTAGTTCTTCCTCCTCCATCTCTTGATGAATCTAATCCTTCCTCCGAGTCCGATCGGTCAAACCGGGTCTTCTTAGGGTCCCGTTAAACCCACGTTAGATATGAATATTTACAGAATCCCACTGGACCTGTGTCTTCTGAATTTGTACTGTAGGAGTACTACCTCCTGTACTTTTCCTCTGACATACATTACATTTCTGTTCATCTGTGTCTGAGTCTGGATGTTCTGATGAATCCTAAACCTGTTGGTGCTGGTAAATCTGCTCTGATTAACAGTAATAGTTCACTTTTTTCTGACATTGTGACTCAGATTTTTCCCATTGTAAAAAATAGAAATTGTAAAATGTTAAAACATTCAATCATTTCCAGCCACAAAGTAAGATCTGTACGTCTGTTAAATGTTCCTTCTTTCCTCTGACTTTATTCACTGACCTGAGTTATAAATATAATGTAGATCTGTGACATTATATTACATTAATGACGAGGGCTGGGTAAAAAAAATCAATTTGATCTATTTTGGATCTATTTTATTTTAATTTTGCATTATTGATTAATAGCGGATGAGATCGATTTTTCAGAGTGGGATGGCACGTACCTGACCCAGGTACCGCCGACACCAAGGTGATGGGTTCATCCACCACAGGTGATGGGTTCCGTTTTCATCCTGTGAAATGGGCAGATTTAGATCTTTGAACGTCCAGTTTATTTTGGGGTGATTTTCCTGATGGTGTCCCCCCATAGATCTGAACCAGGATGCCCCACTCTTTACCTCCATCACGTTGTGTTCGTTTGTTTCTTTGCACGTGACAGATTTCTGAAATGCACCTGCGTGAATCCAAATGTGGTTTGATTTTACTGTTAAAAAAACAAATCTGGACCCAATCTGGGTTCATCCTGGAAGTTCAAAAGCAGCAAACACCAACCGACCGAACAGACTTCATTACTCAAATGGAGACAAAGTGGTAAGATGGTATTGCTAGTGAAGAACATATGGAGCTTCTGCAGAATGCAACAGACTTCACAGCAGGGCACAGTCAGAACCATTCATTGCATTGGTATCTGCAGGATTCCCAGGTAATGAGAAACACGATAGAAGAAAAACCAAACCAAAGATTTAACAGAGGAACTCATCTGTACCTACAGGGTGTGTCCTGGTCTTTATCCTGTCATCCATATTCTGTTGCTCATCAGTCATATAGATGGATAATGGAAAAAATGTCAGTGATTAAAAAAGTGAAAAGCAAATTAGAAGAATAAGGGAAAACATGGACAAATGTAAGCATCAAAATGAGTAAAGACAAAACATAAGCAGCAAAATTAGTGAAAAATTAACAAAAGGAGACAAAATAAATTAAACTGAACAAAATAGGCAAGAAAATGGACAAAAAGAATTGATCGACGCAACACATTACACAACACAACCCACTGTCTCTGCACAAACCTATATAAAACTGTTCACACTAATGTTGCTGAACACTTATTTCCTTCCTCTGTCCACAAATGTAATTTTTAATGATAATGAGACATATTTAATTGTATTTAATGTTCAAAAACATCTCAATAATGCAGGTGCTGTAGTTGCTGATAAACATTATCACTATTATGTACTTGTCCTTCACCCTCCACTGCATCAGCTAAATAACGAGACAAGCTGGATGTAAACGGAGGTGAAGCTCACTTCAAAATAAAACAAACCGGCTGTGGATCAACCATCTGTCGGATACCTGACCCGGTGCAGGACTCTGTGGTGGTGTTTTCAGCGTTGTCGTGAATGGTGGTGCTGTAGGGTTCTATACAGGTAGGATGATGTTATGGACCGTTTGAATCCTTGTTAACAGACAGACAGACCAGCGATCCTGCAAGCAAGTTCTATTCACAGTGTTGTGTGAAAACTTTCTTTGGTAGATTACCCTCAGTATTTTAATTTGTCAAAATGACTGACGACCTTCAGAATTTTCCATCATCTTAAAAAAAAAAAAAAAAAATCTGTCAATGACGGAATATTTTCGGTTAACGCGAACTCTGGCTCAGACACTGATTATACCTGTTTCAGCTGCAGGTTCTTCACACAAATGCCTAATAGACATGAACAGAACCGGCTGAAATGCCATTGATGGGCATATTTTTCTGAAGAAAACTGTAGAGAGGGAGAGAGGTGAGAAACCCCCTTAGACAAAGCACCAAGGACAGTGGAGAACCCAGCCAGGTGGAGAAGCTACCTACTGCCCCAAGCACCACCAGGCTCAGAGGAGGATTAAATAAGTAAGTATTTTTCTTGAGAATCTTCAGTTTTTTTCAGGTTATTCACATCTTTTCTGTTTGGATAGCTTGTAAATCTCTTTAGAATTTAATGTTATTTGTTTTGCGCTAAAACAAATTGAAACATTTGGATCTGTCTTTTTAGGTTATTATGATCCGGCCCACTTTAAATTATATTGGTCTGAATATGACCCCTGAACTAAAAGGAGTTTGACATCCCTGCACTAAAGAAAGAGTTAAAAGATCTGCATGTGCATAAAAGGAAGAACTGCAGATGAAAATGCATGTTTAAATCCGTCCTTATTATCGTGGGTCTTGTATGTTCAAACGTAGACCACCAGTCTCTGATAAACCAGTAACATGTACCGATCTATAAATGTTCAGAATGTGTTCAGGTCAGACATATGTAGAATCACCCAACGCCACCGTGTCAGTGTTGGTAGTTTGATCTAATTTGAGAGTGTCTGCCCAGACATCCGACCCCGTCATGCCTCCTCACACTTCAGGCCAAATATTTTTAATGAGTCTCTCATGACCAGTTCTTCTGACATCACAGCGACCCTTCGGCCTCACAGACACATCTGTTCCTGACTCTGACTGGACGCATCTTCACCAGTTTGATCACATTAGGTCTTTAATCTGATTTGGGTCGATATGAAAAGTACATTTGTATGATTTCTGTGGCTCAGATGACAGCGCTGGAATTCCCCATTTTTCCTTCTATTTTTAGCAGGTTCCGGTTGGAGGTGACGGCAGAGCGACATCTGCTTCACCCTGAGGCATCGGCGTGAAGAAAAGCATCATGGGATGAAAACACGTGTGGAGTCAGAGGTTGGCAGACGGTGGAGGAGAGCATTCAGCCGTACCTTCATCATCACTACCATCATCATCCTCCCAGACATCCAGACAACATGCCCCGGTAGCTTCGGCGTCCGGTTCAGAAGGTCAGCGCATCGGCCAATCACTGCCGTTGGTGGAACAGCCACGGTCCTACTCACACTCATCATTATCATTTTCTTTGGCTGGACTCTGAGCTGAAGTTTTTCACACCATTAATGTCTGTCGGCCTCTGCGCCTGTAAAAGCTGCTGTTGGTTCTTCATTCTTTGTGGTTTCGTGGTTTGAAGTGTCTGCGACCTTTTATTCTCAAAGAAACAGGCTGTAAACGCCAGGGCGGCGAAGGTTTAAAATGTTTTCATGTGTTGAAACAGCAGGAGACGCATCCAACACATGGCGGACACGCCTCAAACGCCGCCTCCGTTCACGTTCAACTCCTGACCGAGATGTTGACGTATGTGTTGGTTCAGGGGAAACACCTGCGTGGCGTCAAAGGGGCCCTGGGGGGTGTGGGGGGGCACGGCGCTTTGAAGTGACATAAACACTTACAGACATAAACACAGACAAAACCTCAACACTGATGCAGAATCAGTCTGACCATGCCCCCCCCCCATTGACCCAGAACACAGATAGTAGAACCTCTGGACAGAACCATCACTCATACAAACACGTCTACAAAACATAAGATTTGTCATATTACTATTTATGTCATTCACCTACTCGGTGTATAAGGCAGAAATGGAGGAACCTGGTGTGTAAATAAAAACAGGGTGTGTAATATTCCAGCGGCGTAAAAATGAGGAGCATGGTGGAATGTACTGTCAGATCCTGTTCATTACACAAACTACATTTGAACAGCTTAGAACATTACAAATGTGCAAAAATAGTTTAGAAATAATCAAATAAGGAATATAGTAAAATGATAGGGGGAAAATAATAAAATTCTACTCCTTTTTCAGTGACTAGAATTACAAATGAAGTAAATTGATCTAAGATGGAGATGACTAGGTATAAAATTTATATTAGATTACATATGCCACAGTATGGACGTCTCTGATTGGTCCATGTGATGCACTTTTCCACCAATAGAAACACAGTCATATGTTTTCTTTCATTCAAGCACTTCCTGTTTGCAGTGAATTCCCTTCGAAGCCTGTTTTTACCGTCTCTACCTGCACCGAACGCACACCAAACGGAATGACTCTATGGCCCAAACATTGTTTGTACTGTTTTAGTCCTAACTTTGGTTTTCCATGTGCTTTAACACCATCGACTTCACAGCATTAGTTTGACATCTGCACTTTACACAAATATTCACACTGAGTTTCAGCGAGGCTCCGTCTGCTGCCTTGTCATCTTAAATTGCGCATGTCATCAGGATGCATCTAGGGACCCTCTAGAGTTAATGGATAATTTGCTTCTTTTTTGCCAAAAATAGATGGATTTAACCAGTGACGAGGGAAGAGAACAATATATTGATAATTAGCATGGCTTTGAGTAAGACCTGCACCATTTTTTTGCCCCTGCTTTTAGAAAATTATATGTGCAACTCATGGGTACATGGTTTGCAGCTTAATACAGTGCACCCACTATAACAAATTAGTCACATAATAAATTGGCTTTACATATATAAAGTAAAATCTTCTCTTTGTTGTTCTAATATATTTGATGTTTATTGTCTTGTGCTGCTGTACATTTGAATTTCCCCCTTGGGGGGATAAATAGCAGGTAAACAGGACATGTCCTCCATAGAATGAAGGTACATTGGGGGAAAAGGTATTAAACACATCAACATTTTCTTCAGTAAATGTTTTTCCATCGAGCCTTTTTAAGTGAAAATGTCACCAGACTTTGGTATGAACTCAAAAAATCCAGACCAAAAATCTAAACGTTAAAGTCAACGTGCAAATAAAGTTATGTGCAATAAAGTGGAATGAAACAGGGAAAAAAGTATTGCTCACACTAACTGAAATTAAATCAATATTTTGTGGCGCAGCCTTTGTTTATGACAGTTTGAAGGTATTTCAGTGTGATTTTGGCCCATTCCTCTACACTTCCACCTCCACTGTGTTCAATACTTTTCCCTCTTTGTAATACCTTTGTATTTTTACATTTTGTCATGTTTGGCTGAATAATAATAATAATGATAAAAAAAAAAAATAAAATGATGATAATAATAATAATAAATTTTATAAGCGCCTTTCAGGACACCCAAGGACACTGTAGAGACAATGCATAAAATGCAAAGTAAACAAAAAAAAAAAAAAAAAAAAAAAAATTGGTCATAAGTGAACAATAACATCGTTCTACAGCTTTTTCTCTGTAAAACTTTCATCTGTGTAAAATCTTCCTCCTTTTCTATGAACACCTCCTTATCTTCTCTGTCGGGGGGGCTATCCAGACCCTCCCCTTCAATCCTTCTTCCAACACTAAAACACACTTCAGAGCCATGATGACAAACGATAAAAGGCTGTAAACACATCCGTGTTATCAGCCTGGGTTAAAGAGATGACTTCCGTTTGTGTGAATGTGAAGAAGAGTTAATACTCTGGATTTGTCTTTTAGAGAAATGACCAACACTTCCTCTCATTCTCAGACTAATATTTACTTGGACTTTTCTTTAGAGTTTATTCATTTGTAATTCATCATTAGTGCAAAAACATGTTTTACATGTAAATGTAAATGATGGTAACAGGGTCTGTTCATGAAATCTACGACAAAGAGTTCAGCTGTTGTCTTTAATATGATTTATATCAGTAAATAAACTGTATGTGTGACTGTCAAACATACACAATGATGACTGTTTTTAATATGAAAGATACAGGAACCAAAATCACACAAAAAATCATCCAGAATATGAAAACACATGATTCTTCTGCAACTAAACCTAAAGACAGACCTGGTCTAGTAGAGTCACCTGTCCTTAAATCAGGGCTGTCTAAGGCCCAATTTGATCTCAAATGGGCTGGACCAGGAAAATAACAGCATAATAACCTATAAATGATGACACATTTTTTCTTTGTTTTAGTGCAATAAAAGCAAGACATTATGAAAATATTTACAAACTATCCTTTCACAAAAAAAGATGAGAATGACCTGAAAAAAACAAACTTTGTAAGAAAAATACTTGAACAATATTATGCTTCAACTCATTTGTGCATTACACACAATGTCACACAAACATTTGTTAGCAGGTATAATATTTTTTAAATTTTGGAGTTTGGAACTAAAACTCTAGAACTCTTTCTTCAATATTACATCATGGCTTATTTTTAACTAGACTTACAGATCACAGTGGATCTACAAACACACAAAACATTTAATAACAGACAGAATACTTTTAAAATTGCATATAATTTTCTTAAGACATTTCAGGTTATTCATATCTGTACAGGTTATTCACATTGTATTGTTATAGGACAGTTTGTAAATGTAAGTATTTTCAAAGCGTAAGTTATTTTTTCACATTAAATCAAGAAGTAAATTTGTAGTTGTCAGGTATTTATAGATGGTTGTATTATTTTACTAAATCACATTGCTCTGTATGTGGAACCTGAACTAAAACTAGTCTGACACCCTTGATTGTTGATTCCTGGAATTTTTGCGATTTCATTCCACAGGCCAGATTGGAACCTTTGGTGGGCTGCTTTTGGCCCGCGTGCCGCATGTTTGACACCCCTGGTTTAAGGGATTTCATCTCATTCCAGGAATCTTGACTGGGTGTCATTCTTCGTAAACGTCTCCTCCACTTATCATTTGCTACCGCTGCCCCTCCCCCGCCTTAAAAGCATGTCAGTAGTTTGTTGCCATCATGTGATTCAGATGTTAAAGGTGAAACGCAGCCAGAAAAGCAGCTGGGATCTGCAGTCTCTAGGTTTTCCATGAGCTCACTGTGCTTTCCAGGATCTGTCTGAAGCACCGACCGTCAGCTCCAGCTCCGCCGCTGCAGTTTCCATGTCCGCCTTAAAACCATTAACCCGTCATCTCAACGTTTGGAAGAAGAAAACACACGGCGGTGTTTATCGGAGCCTCCTTCATCTGGATGTCATTTGTTGTGTTTATTAAGAGCCGACCTTTGATGACGGAGTGTTACCTCTAATGCTGAAATAGGTTCCTAATCTGTGGTGTTCCACAGCTGCTGCATTAAAATCCCAACAGAAACAGAGTTGAACCATTTACACTGAGCTGAATTGAGTTTAATCTGTAACTTACATCATTTCCACTGGATTCAGGAGGTTCTGGTGTAACGGTACATGTGTGAAATGGAGACACACATTAGTACTTAAATGTAAGCGTATATGGCAGGAATGTTAGTCACTCTTTTTCAGTAAAAGCAATGTGATCTCAAGTGGGTCAAAACAATAAAATAATAGCCTATAAATAATGACAACTCCAAATTTTTCTGTTTTAGTGCAAAAAAAATTACTTATTTACAAATTATCCACTTAAAGAGTTTAAGTATCTTGGGGTCTTGTTCACGAGTGGGGGAAGGATGGAATGTGAGATTGACAGGTGGATCTGTGCGGCGTCGGCAGTGATGTGGATGTTGTATCGGTCTGTTGTGGTAAAGAAGGAGCTGAGCCTAAAGGTGAAACTCCATTTACTGATCAGTCTGCGTTCTTACCCTCACCTGTGGTCATGAGCTTTGGGTAATGACTGAAAGGCCAAGATTCCGGATACAAGTGGCCGAAGTGAGTTTCCTCCGTAGGGTGGATGGGCGCACCCTTAGAGATAGGGTGAGGAGCTCAGTCATCAGGGAGGAGCTCAGAGTACAGCTGCTGCTCCTGCACATCCAGAGGGGCCAGCTGAGGTGGCTTGGGCATCTGTTTTGGATGCCTCCTGGATGCCTCCCTGGGGAGGTGTTCTGGGCCTGTCCCACTGGGAGGAGGCCTTGGGGAAGACCTAGGACACGCTGGAGAGACTGTCTCTCGGCTGGCCTGGGAATGCCTTGGGATCCTCCCCTGGAAGAGCTAGAGGTGCTTCTTTGGAGAGGGAAGTCTGGGCATCCCTGCTAAGACTGTTGCCTCCGTGACCCAGCCTCGGATAAGCGGCAGATAATGGATGGATGGACAAATTATCCAATCAAAAAACATATGAATAACCTGAAGAACTGAAAAGTGCAATTTTATGCCTTGGACATTTATTAACAGGCAGAATATTGTTAAAATTTTGCTTATTTCTCCTTAGACATTTCTGGTTTTTATATTTGTTCAGGTTATTCACATTTTGTTGTTAAAGGATAGTCTGTTAATGCAGATATTTTCATAATTTAACTTGGTTTTTTGCACTAAAACAGGGAAGAAGGAGTTGTAAGAGTTGGAGTTGTCATTATTTATAAGCATAATGTAATGTCATTTTTGCACTTTGCAAATTCATCTTGTGGGCCTGATTGGACCCTTTGGCGGGCCGCTTTTGGCCCATAGACCACATGTTTGACACCCCTGGTATATGAGGCTGTGTGTGTTTGGAGCCTGGACAGCCTCAGAAAGGGGGGGGTGTCAAGATGAACTCAAGAGAAAACATGAAGCATAATAGATGTTTATCATCTTTTTCCAATCCAATCTGAGCAGCACCTCTTCATGATGATGCCGGTTTTATTAAAGTCTCATGATTTATGTCTGTATTTTTCTTTTAAGCACTAATAAATTGGCACTTTGACTTTTAAAGTCTTATTAACCCATAAAGAACCACAGCTACCTTTGTGGCAGCTCCCGAAAATAAATGATTTATCACCATTTATTTTAATATTATCCTCTGCATTTTGCATTTTTCAGTGTAAATCTTGTATTTTCCTATATTTAATTCACTGATCATTACAACTCAGAGTAAATTAAAAGGTTATTATATCAAAAATGAAGAAAACGGAAGAAAAAATGACTGAAGTAAAACTGCTTTTACGCTGATGATACTGTCACATTACATTATGTACACACATTACTTTTAGTTTGCATCATCATGCATCTTGACAAAATAAAAAGTCAGCCTCTGAACGTCCAAATGGGTCATATCTGATGACCATGAAAAGATGAACAGTATTTTACACCAATTCTTTACATGTATTGATAGGATTAGTGGATCAACAGGTATTAAATAGTTCAATCAGTAGATGCTTTTAGATGTTTGGGTTTTTAAGGGTTAAAATGATCTGTCTGATGTTTCCAGCTGTGACAGTATTATTATGATTATTATTATTCAGTCTGACCACATACAAAGATGATGAGTTAAGTATTTTACGGCATCCACACGTGCACATGCATCTCCAGAGGTTCATAAACCATGACGTCATCCTGTAATCAGTAGGAGGAATGTGACATAAGGTTATGTAAACCAGTGGAAAACCCAACGGACGCTGAAACTCTACAGCAGGAGGATGAATGGGAAGAGGTTCAATGACTGAGTTAGACCAAATCAGATGAGAAAACAGCTGTAATTATGGTTTTAGTCTGTCAGTTTAGAACCTACACAGATTAAAATAAATATATTCAATACACTGAAGTACATACATTTCACTAAAATGACGTTAATGTCTCTATTATTATTTAGATCAGCAGAAGATAAGTTTATTAAAGTTAAAGTGAACATTTAAGTTGTGTAACAAAGGAAAAAACAACTAGAGTTAATATTATAATGAAAGAACTGAAACTAGCAGTGAAATAGTTGAATCAAAATCATAGATATTCTATAAAAACTACACAGAACAATGTATGAAATGAACTGAATTAGAGGTAAAATCAGGTTTGACTGTATTTTCACCAGTATTTAAGGTTCATGACACTAGTTTTAGAACACATTTAATATTTTATTTCATCCAGTGTTTTCTTCATAAAACCTGAGAATCTAAAACTAAGAAAAAAACAACTAAAATCATCAAATTTCATGAAATGAAAATGAAACTAAAGCTACAATAAATTGAAATTAACTAAAGTGATAGAAATGACAGTCAGGTTAGCTTTATTTATAAAGCACTTTAAAAACAACACAGTTGGCCAAAGTGATGTACACAGACATTAAAAAAAACCCCACAAAAATAATTAATAAAAACAATAGACAGTTTTATACATTTAGGTTCTGTAAAATTTCTTAGTCATTGAAAAAATACAAACATCTGAAAGATAGATAGATAGATAGATAGATATGTTCTTTGGTTTTATTGAACAGACACTTTCAGACTGAACTGAATTCTCCTTCCGTCTGCAGTGGAAAGAAAACCTGATGGAAACACCAACTTTGGCCAAAAATCCACTTGTGTGCCCTGTCTCCCATGAGTGACCTTTGACCTCCTGACCCCGCCACGCCTCTGTCTGAGTCTTACCCGACGGCGACGCCCACAGAGTCTCAGAAGCATTAGTTCACGAGTAGAGTTTAACGCTTTGACCCAGATCCACTGCACGCCATCCAACTCCCACAGAAACACCACATCCGTCACATGTACACCGCTGCCGCCGCCCGTGGCGCTACGCAGACCTCCACCGTGGTCAGGTGGTGGCAGAGGGTGGACTCATTTAGAAACACATACTGTTACAACAAACAACACAACAGAACAAAACAAAACAGTGAAATAAAGAGGCGTCGTGTGACAGATGATGAAAATCTGAGCTTCAGCGTTTGATGAATCTGGACACGAGCAGGAATTATGAAGCGTTAAGCAACACTTGCAGCGCGGGGACTCAGTCCTGTTCTCAGAAGTGATGGGCTGTTGGAGAAATGTAACCATGACGACAGTATATTTGTTATGGTAGCACTGGGTCCAAACCCTCAGGAAAATACAGAAAGAAGCAACAGTGAAGAAGAGATAAAGAGGGCGGAGTCAATGTCAGTGGTGTGTAAGACACCTTCGACAGGCTGCTCTGAATTAACCACCACGCCAAAACCACTATTAAAACGGTGTTGGATGTGTAAACAGATGATTCTCCGGTGCATCCATGTTATGAGTCTACGTTTCACTGCCAGTAGCTGTTGATAAAAAATAGGATCTGGAGTCAGAAACAAAGGTTAAACCTCACGTGTGTCTCTGAAACAGAACATATGAACGTCTGTAGGTTGGTTTTAACAGTTCAATGGAAGGACGAGTTCATTCAGGCAGAGGGACGGGGATGTCAGTGAAATATAGGAAATGTGTTGTATTTACACTGAAGGTTTTACAGTTAAAGGAGCTCTATGTAAGAATTCTGTTTCAAGTAATCTTAAAATGACCCTCAATTTCACCAGAGACTAAAGAATCCTGTTCATTTCAAATACTGGTACCACTGACAGTAGTAGTCCAGCCAGAATATTCGCATTTGAAAAGCTAAGTGGCACCCACAAGTAATGTTTATGTTGTCATTTTGTGTTTTGGGCAGATGCTCCACCCATCACCTATCTCCCAATCACCAAGTCAGTAGTGTTTGGGCGTCCTGGTTGCCAGTTCCACTGAGCTGCAGTTTGGAACATTTCTGATGCCAAATGTCTGACATTTCTAAACCTAAAAGGCCTCTTATTATTTCCAAATACATCGTGGCAAAGTGAGAAACAAAACAAGGATATGTATAGGAGAGGCTTTGGAAACATGGAGATGGCTGAAAGCGGAGAATAATTTGAAGACCGACGCCGACTGTCCCATGTTCTCCCACGGCCCAGGCCCGCAGTCTCACCACCTGGTAAGAACTACTGTGAGCCGGGGCTGGGCCAAGGTCTCTTCTCCCGGGCCACGGTCTCTTCTCTCGGCCCAGGACAGGGTAAAGAGACCAGGCCTGATATAAATGCTGGTGTAAGACTTGTCGCTTGCCATGGTAGCTCCTTGTAGTAGACACTCATGCTGGATCTGGAAACCCCTAGTCTAAGGGGAGGCGGAGGGGATACCACGCTCTACAGTATTTTGAATGTGATTGCAGTACCAGTTTTGGCCACAATCCTACATACGACTCCTTTAAGGTTTGGTTCTGCACAAACTGTGTTACTGTTAGGAAAAGATGATGGTTGGAGCCAGCCCTGACTCCTCCCACTGAGGGGTTTATACCATAGACAGAATGCAAGTAAAGGGTGACCCCTATGTGACATTACACAGTGGTTTATTAAACACATCCTCTACCAGTGTCAGAATAAACCCCGCCCACATCCACCAACAGTGTCATAATAAACCCGCCAACATCCACTAACAGCATCGTAATAAACCCCACCCACATCCACAAGAGTGCCATAATAAACCCCGCCCACGTGCACCAATGGCGTCTTAATAAACCACGCCCACATCCACCAATAGTCATAATACACCCTGCCCACGTCCACCAATGGCGTCTTAATGAACCCCGCCCACATATATTAACGGTGCCTTAATAAACCCCGCCCACATATATTAACGGTGTCTTAATAAACCCTGTCCACATCCACCAACGGCATCATAATAATGACTAACGATAACGACTGCTTAGTGGATACTGAGCTTTGTTTGCGCTCTGTCACTGTTAATGCTATGACTGCATTGCATTATGGGATATTTCTGCAGGTACATACTGTAGAATTTACCCAGAAACAGTAGAAATAATTGTTTTATTTGACTCTTAGGCCCGTTCATCTGGAGTTTTTACGCCAAACTAGTAAAGGTTTAGACCATTGCTGCCATGGTAACAGCCAGGTTAACTCTGGCTGATAGAGTGGAGGGAAATGTGTGGTCTAGTTCTGCTGCTGAATGAGTCATCTCTGGTTTTATTAATGTTTTTAACCCTTTTCAGTGTGAATCTGATCGTAACATGTTGAATTCACACAGAACACATTGTGACCTGAGTTCACACAATGACACCAGTGTGTTTTTGTTGCTGGAGATTTTGGATGTGAACAGTTTCATGTGTGTGATTGACTTTGGGGGTTTTACGCAGAAGAAAGGGTGGGAATGTTATTGATCATTGCCATAGTAACAAATGAAGACATGCGTCCGTATGTTGGAACGGCTCTAAACATGTCAGGGAGATGATTTTAACGTGTATGTTTGAGCACAGATTCAGCCGTGCACTCGTCAGCTGGTAGGTGTGTGTTGTGTTTACGTGGTTCTGCAGAGCCAGATGTGAGGATTTGCTGCTCGGTGACACCCACCATAAATCACAAAGCTTTAAGTAATGAACAAATACAGGAAATGGAGAAGGAGGTTAATAAACAGAATCAGAGGGAGGAGGACGGAGTTAGAGGGAAAAAAACACAATTCTGGAAACAGAAACACAAACAGATGACATTTATTTGACAGGAGGATGGAGTGATTCAGCAAAAACAACTAAAACTAATTCAATAAAATTGAGGAAAAAACAGAAAATGAACAAAAACATGTATTGACAATTGATTCACCAGTAAAACCAGTGGAGTTTTATCAATGACAGTGAATGGGCACACTGGGTTTATGTTCAATTAATGATCATAAATGGTGATAAATCACTTAAGAACATATAAATAAAAAAAAAAAAAAAAATTGGGAACTGACACAAAAGTACCACTGGGTCTTTAAGGGTTAAATGACATAATATGAACATACATCACTAAATGTAATGTAAATAAATGTCAGTATGTGCACCAGGAACAAAACTTTAATCCATCATCTCATCTGTAAAAATTAAAGCTGCAGGACATGAAATCAGAGAAAAATACATAAAATAAAAATCCTATAGTGTGAAAATTGACCCATTCTCTGCAAAACCCTGAAGAACCTGACAATGTGTCATGTCTGTGGAAAAGAGGAGTTCCACAGTCACTTGTCAATTACTGCAGCTTCAGTGGATGAAGTCTATCAGTCAGACTCAGGTGTGGATGTGAGACAAGACGTTCAGGGACATCAGGACAACAGAGAATCACACACAGTGGTGCAGTGGTCCCTGGAGAAGTGGGTATATTCAATTTTTATTACCTCCACCAAGGAAAGGCAGAGGTTATGTTTTCATCAGGGTTTGTCTGTTAGCAAGATAACTCAGTTATGGACGGATTTGGATGAAATTTTCAGGAATTGTTGATACTGGCACAAGGAACAAATGATTACATTTTGGTGGTGATCAGGGGTGCACACGTGTTTCGTTCGGTAGGTTGGGGGCGGGGCGGACCACTGCTCGCGGAAGTGAAAGTGAAACCTAACACTCATTTATCTTTTTTTTTTTTTTTTTTAAAGTAGTCCAGAAAAATGCTCTGTTTTAGAAACAGTGACACACATGACGTTCTATTTAGTTTACCCAAAAATCCATCAGTAGTATTTGCTCGCTATTATAAAATGATCATGACTTGATCAGAAGCAGTTTGTAGGTTTTACTGGTCACACAAGCAGCTGCATGAATGTCAAATATGTCAACATGATGCAAACATAGGATAACGTTAGCCTTTCATAACATTAGTCTTTCATAATGTTAGCCTTATGCGTCGCTCACGTAGCTTGCGTGTGTCACACGTGTCGATGATGTAGGCAGCCTTAGCCTACTCACACAGTTTAACTATCGGCAACAAAATCGCTTCTCCTCTAAATGTGCAGTCATATGGGCAGTAGTTTAAAACAGTGACTCATTTAGAAACCACCTTAAACCTTACCTCAGAATTATGGATTCCATGACAGTAGGTCCTCTCAATATGTGCCACTCACTTGAAAGATGTTTATTCTGCCTTACTCGCTCACATTTCTGTGCATATTTCAATGAGACTTACAGTGACCTGTCAATCAGCTGGGGTAGCACTGGTACCTGAGATGTCCAGTCAGGTTCCAGAGGTGGTCAGCGCTAGTTAGTAATATTTTCCATCAGCAGGACCCACCCTACTCTGCCTGTGATTGGCTTATCAGTCCTCATGCCTAACATTAACCAATCTAATCAGTGAAGGCAGTGGGTACTAACCAATTAGAGGCAGAGTAGGGCGGGTCATGGCTTTGCTGTACTAGGGGAAAAAATGGGCAATTTGGCTGCAGATACTACTGAACGGTGCACATCGGGGATTTAGAAGTGGGTATACGCAATGCTGACTAAAAAATAAGTAGGTATACGCCGTATACCCTGGACTACACCACTGATCACACACACAGAATCTAAATGAGTTCTGACTTAAGGACTTTGAGTTTTTGTACTGGTTTTACCCTAAAACCATTTTTCTTTACATTTAAGTATACATATATGAATATTGTTAAGTTTTTTTTTTTTTTCCCACAGGGAGATCAATCCCTGAAGTTCTCCTGAACCAACCAGAGTTCACCGATTAAAGGTCACGTCTGTCGTTATTTCTGTCATGTTTTAATACATTATTTCAGATTCAGACAAACTAAGGCTTTGGTTTTGTTTTATCGTTGCTCATGAGTCCAGTTCTGAACTGATAAAATGTCTTCAGTTTTACTTGTTGGAAAATGAGCAACATTTGACAGAATCTGAGTGAAGGACAGACTCGAAAAACACAATAAGAAAAGATAAGACTTTATTGATCCCACTTTGGGGAAATTGCAGTATTTATAGCAGCAAAAATACAGAAACCAAAGTGCAGAAAAACAGAAGCAGAAACATTTAAGATTAATATTGAATGACTATGAACCAGTGTATTAGGCAGTGAGCTGAGCACCCGTGATCTGCACAGTTAATTTTCCAAAAGCATGGCCAATAAAATGGTGCGTGTCTTGCTCAAAGTCATGCTAATTATCAGTATATTGTTGTCTTCCCTTGTTACAGCCTAAATTTTGGCTAAATCCATCTATTTTTGGAAAAATAAAGCAAATTGTCCGTTACCTCTAAAGGGTCCCTGGATGCGTCGGTGCGTATACTGTAATACTGTGAAGTCAATGGTGTTAAAGCACATGGAAAACCAAAGTTAGGACTAAAACAATACAAACAGAATGTCTGGGCCATAGTGTCATTCCATTTGGTGTGCTTTCGGTGCAGGTAGAGACGGTAAAAACAGGCTTCAAAGGGAATTCACCGCAAACAGGAAGTGGTTACATGAAAGAAAATATATGACCGTGTTTCTGTTGGTGGAAAAGTGCATCACATGGACCAATCAGAGACGTCCATACTCTGATGTGCCTAATCGAACTAATCTAACTTTTATACCTAGTCATTTCCATCTGATATCAATTTACACTTAATTTGTAATTCTAGTGACTGAAAAGGGCGTAGGATTTTATTTTTTTCCCTTATTATTTTATTATTTTCAGTATTTAATTTATTTCTAAACCATTTTTTGCACATTTTGCATGGTTAAATAAATGTTCTAAGCTATTCAAATGTTGTTTGCGTAAGGAACAGGATCTGACCATACACATTGCTTCTATGCCGCTGGAATATTGCACACCCAGTTTTTATTTAGGCCTACACACCCTGTTTTTATTTACACACCCTGTTCCTCCATTTCTGCCTCATACACTGTCATGGATTCATCATCAACAGCTGGAATGTTTTATTTAATTTACATTCATCCATGCATTAAATTAATCCCATTAGTTAAATGTTATTTGTTGGTGTTGAAACGTTTCCTCCTTTTTCTCGTTCACCTGTGGATCATTTCTTCATCAGCAGCTTCAGCCAATCAGAGGCTTTGGTTCATCAAGTAAAGCCTCAAAAACAGGTTGAACAAACAAACAAACAGTATAACAAGATAACAATAACAATATTAAAAGATAAAAGCTTTTCCATCTTTTCCAGTGTTGTAAGTGCGTCTCTGTCTAATAACTGTTTCAGATTACGTTGGTATCTGAATCCCTGCGTCGACAGCACATGGAGCACATTTCTACTGTGTTTCGTGTCTGAACTCGGCATGTATCAGAAGGTTCACAGAGTTTTCCTTCACCTTCAGGAGTCCGACACATGATCCTGATGGAGCTGCATTCTTCTGCCAGAGGGCTTCAGTTGTCTGTTCACCAAATCCATCACTGACCTCCATCCTGTCTCTGACCTCCATCACTGACCTCCATCCTGTCTCTGACTTCCATCATATCACTGACCTCCATCTAGGGCTGTGCGATAAAACAATAATGATATATATCGCGATGTAACTTTTTCTTGATAGAAATATGAGATCTACTCGATACAATTTCGATAGAATTAATTCGTCCATGTTTTGACAGACATGAGAACAGCCAATCATTATTAAGTAGCGCCACACCGAACTAATCATGCTAGAGCCACGTCAAGTTAGGTTGACGCACACAGCACAAGCATAAGAGCAGCGTAGCACACACGCTAATGTTTGGGCTGCGGCGGGAGGTAATGAGTGTTCCCTTGGGAGAAAATGTGACCGAGAACTCGGGTGACCGGGTTACTGAAATGTAGGGTGCGAACCATTTCGGTTCCAGCGTACAACAGAGGTATAAAAGTTAGGAGCTGGACGGTCAAAGCATGTTGTTTCACTTTAGTTTTACACCAATTATGGCACCGAGGTACACATGGCTTATGAGTAATGGAAAATTCAAGCTTGACAAAAAATAGTGATTTGATTAATATCATGATACATATTGATATCGTCTTATATGAAAAAAAGTATTGTGATATGATTTTTTCCATATTGCCCAGCCCTACCTCCATCCCATCACTGACCTCCATCCCATCACTGACCTCCATCACATGATGCTCATCTCTTCTCTCTGAGCTTCACTGGAATTATGTCCAACCTGAATTAAACCTCAGCAGACCTGTGTGAAAGTCTTTTCATAGACTTTAACCTTCATCTCTGTAAAGAATTAACCGACATCACTGAACTTTGTCACGGTTTTCAGACTTACAGGACGCTAAAGCTCCTTCCAGAATAATCAGATTTCCCTCGTTCTCCGCTGTGGCCGACGTCGCCTTCATATGGTTCTGATGTTGTGCTTTTCATGGCCTTTTGTTTAGAGACTGAATCAAACTTGGGCCTTAGGGTTCTCCTCCAGCCCAATCTGGTTCTTCTATCACCTCAGGAAGATCCGACACAGATTTGTGAGATGGTTTTAAATTAATATCAGCTTTAACACAAATGCAATGCACATGGACAACGTTAACGGAACTAACTTTAGAAAAACCAGAGCTCTAAAAATATTAGTCTATGTAGGTCATCAGTCCATCTAAACCAGTGGTTCTCAACCTTTTTAGAACGGGGGGGCAGATCTGATGAAGCTTATATATGTTACATAGATAGTGCCTCCTTCGTGACCGGGAGGAACATGATGGATGTTACCATCGAACATGGGGAGAGGGGGTAATGTACCTAATTTGGGATGGAGGGGGGGGTTATGGAAAATCGGCATTGACATAACATGCTGCTTGATATTGATACTTATACAGACTAATGCCCCCCACTTCGGTCTCAGCATCCCCCTCTCAGCTTTCTCGTTCCAGACGCCCCCCTGACTGTGTCCCAACACCCCCTGGAGAAACACTGATCTAAATTGAAGTAAACCAGGACAGTGGGAGCCGCTCATGCACATCAGATCTTTTTATATGAATAACTTAATAAATACACTTTTGTAATCAGTTAATTCAATTCAGTATTTAACATCAGTTAAATAAATGATGTGGTATATGATCCATGTGCTGGTGAATGCTGACGTATGTGTGTTTCATCTCAGTTCTGTGTTGGTGCATCGTGTTTTCAGTCTGTTTTCAGTGTGCGTTTGTGAGTGGAGTTGCCGATGGCCCTGATATGGAAATGATGTGAACAGTCAGAGCTTGAACACTGGCTTCCAGCGTTGATTCTGTTGGAGCCAAAATCAACATCAGATCATTTCAGCTTTTTCTAAAAACACAACAGTCACCTTGTCGACATCTGTTTTGTTGGTGCTCATTAGCATAGACCAGTGGTTCTCAATCTTTTTCTGTGGGCCCCCCTTTGGAGGACTAAAAATCTCCAAGCTCATTGTAACAGTGATGCAATTTTAACTTTTATTGAAAGAAACATCAATATCATAACAATAATTTTTGCTTTTCCTTGAATAATTTGTTGTGGAAATTAAAAATAACTTAGATTTTTACTTGAATAATACAAATAAACTCAACCAGACTGCTCTCTGAGACAGTATTTTTCAAAATAAAAGTAGGAAATGCGCCATTATCTTACAACCATGACATAAAGTTACTTTTTTTTGAAAGACAAACACATTTTGGTACCAAAGATTAACATGTGAACACTATCAGTGGGTCAGTGAGCCTGTTTCCATTGCACATCTCAGAACCTTGATGTGCATTAAACTGTACAAACTGTGCAAAAACACAAACATGTCACATGTTTGTTTTCCAGTCCAATCCTTGTCCATATTCCAAACCTAAACTCTTTGTCTAGTCTAGTGACAGATCACCATGGCAGTAGACTGGTTTGTTGTACGTCCCTAAAATAAGTCCAGAACTAAATAAATCAGATTAACCTATATACATACATACATGCATGAAGACATGGGAGTATTGGGGACAAATCCAGGTATGTAAATCTGATTTATTCTAAGAAGATTACTGCTATTATCTAATTAAACAGATCAGATTATGCTATTTACATGATCAATAATAATCTGATAATTCTATAAATCAGGTAATGATCAGAGTATTAGCATGGATGTAAACAGGGTCAGTATCATCAGTGTACATCTGTAGACCTACATCTGAAATTACATTAATGTAGACATATGAATGATGGGGCCTAAGATGGTGCCCTGAGGGATCCCAGTCTCAATGTAATCAAACACAGACTTATGATCACTAATAATCTGATAACTCCACTAATCAGATACTGATCAGATTTTTAGTGTGCATGTAAACGGGGTCAGTGCTGCTGTATTTAGATGTTTTTAAAGGGTTAAAGGTGTCATTTATGTTTAGGACCTGCGTTCTCCACACTCGTCTGTATTTGAAACAGTGAATCTTATTTTTAATGTCGAGATGACTGGGGTGGATTTCTCCATCAGCTCTGACAGTTTGCTTGTGGTTTTCTCTTAATGTTTTTTAAGGAAACCACAGACCAGCAGTATTTTGTCACTGGGTGTTGCTTCACGCAGAGTATTTTGATTCCTGATGCAGTGTGAACACCAACATGATCATCATCTCCATGTGCAACTCTCACCTCTGATTGGAAGCATGTGCAGGATAAGGGTTGATGGATGACTTGGTGAGTTGTCATGGTGTTGTGGATAAACTATGTGGGCACATTGGAAACAAAGCCCTGACAGGATCATGAAATATAGGAGACAAACCCCTGCACCTTCTGATTACACATGGAGTCAAATCTGAGATAATCAGGACTTTCCATGACTTTTACTCCTAATAATCCCTGCATCCATTCGGACACTCATGGAATAAACGTCATCTTCAATTCAAGTCAGACACATGGTGACATCTTTAGAAAAAAACCCCCAGAGAAATGAAAATAAAAAACATGATGTTTAGAAGAACAGTGATTCTGGGACGGTGGAAAACATGAGGAACATTGACCTAAACCTGCATCGTCTGAGTTTTCCTCACCTGGTTCAGTATCAGGTGTTAAGAAACATCATGTGATTCTGAAATTTCATCGGCTTCATTTAAAGTAAGGGTTCCCAAAGTGGGGTACATGTACCCCCAGAGGTACTTATGCCGCGTTTCCACTACATGGTACCGGCTCGACTCGACATGGCCTTTTTGCGTTTCCATTATGAAAAAGGACCTGGAATATGGTACCTGGTACTAGTTTTTTGGTACCACCTCCACTGAGGTTCCAAGCAATACTAAAACGTGACGTATAAACCCTGCAGACCTCTGATTGGTCAGACAGTTGTCTCTGTGACCTGCCGGTTTACAAAATACAGATGCAGAAGTTGACAGTAAATATAGCGGTACATTAATCCACATGATGACAGACCAAACAATGACACGGAAGTAACGCACCGCAGTGCTATGGTACTGTGAAATCAGTATTACCCTGTAATGGAAACAGAGTCGAGTCAAGCCGAGCCGAGTCAAGCTGGTTCCATGTAGTGGAAACGTGGCATTAGAAGAAGTCCAAGGGGTACTTGAATTTTTTTTTTTTTTGGAAAAGCCCATTAAATAAGTCATCATGTGCCGAATGCAAAATAAATAATGAAAATTAATGCTGAAGCATAAAACCCAATAAATACATTCATATCATAGTTTTATTGTCAATCATGTTGGAGAAGCCTTGGTAACATTTTAAGAACAATTTTATTTTATATTATTCAAAATGAGTTTATTTGACTAGATAAGGAATCATTTTTTGTTGATGAAAGGTTAATTTATTAATTAATGCCTATTTATTTTATTTTTCTTATCGATGAAAGAGGGCACTTTTCAGTTTATATTTTGCACAAAATTTACTTTAAAACATTTTTTTTTGTTTGTTTTTTTAAAAAAAATATATATTACAGTTAAATATATGTTGTTTGTTTACAAAGGTTTGAAAATATAAACGGACACCTTTGGCAGAAGAACAAATTTTGCCTAATTTTTTTCAATCAAAAATGCTGAAGCGAGAGCTTGGGGTACTTGGCTAAAAAATGTATATTTCAAGGGGTACACCACAGTAAAAAGTTTGAGAACCACTGAGTTAAAGCTTTTACATCTTCTTTTGTTTCATGAAACATTTTAAGTCACAGCAGTAGAAAGGATTGAATCCTGACTTTTTATCTCCATCCTTCTTCCATTTGTCCATCGGTGATTGTGTGATCAGAGACAGGTGAACCGGACCGGACCAAATGAGTCCACTACAGCTCAGACCGACTCACCTGGACCTGGTGACCTGTTTCCGTTTGTTCACATCAAAGGTGAAAAAAAAAAAATCAGCAAAAAGGACATTTCCTGAAACTTTTATTGCAAAAACAACATAAGGAAATCTAGACCTGTTATAATGGTCCTTATAGGGTTAATGTTGGACCATGTGAATATTTATTAGACTATAAATAATCTGAATGAGAAGATAATGAGGCTCAACTTTGAGTCCGTTTGTGCAACAGTTCAGAGTAAATCTGTTGGATCTGTGGTGTTTTTGGACTTTGTATTGACGTACATAAGTGAATATGTGGGTCAGCATCAGTGACACGACAACAACACCAAAGAAAAACCAACCAGAGACAGTTTCGACTCAACCAGACATGAGTGGAAATGAAATAGAAGATGAAACGACGGTGGACAGACGAGTTATACCACCCACAGCTTCTCCTTCTCCTTGTTTCCACACTTTAACATCTGATTACACAACGTCTCAATGTTTGGGCAAACCCTTAATCCCCTACAGACGACCCCCCCCCCACACACACACACACACCACCACCACCACCACACACACATACACACTGATCTGCCCCCCCAGGTCCCAGTGGGTGTTGGCCTGGGTGTTCCTGGTGACACAGTGATGCTGCTGACGTGGGTGTGTTTTTTTTTTTTCCCACCAGTAAAACCTATGGAGTTGGATCAGTGACAGTGGATGGACGCACTGGATTTATGTTCAGTTAATGACAGATTTTGCTGAAAAAGTCACTTTTTCTTCAGTTTTCCCTATTTTTGATTTAATAATCCTCAACTTTACTCTGAGCATTTATGAATATGTACATGATAGGTATTTTCCAACATTTAATTTACTTGATTTTCACAGGAAAAAAAAACACAAAATAGGATAATATTACAATAAATGGTTAAATAAATGGATAAACCACTAAAAGAAGGTTAAATATAGACAAAAATTAATTTGGGAACTGCCACAAATGTCACACTAGCTCTAAGGGTTAATTTCACTGAGTCTTCTTTCTGGTTAAATAGAGGTTGATAAACTTTATTCTCGGTTCAGTCAGGGTTAGCTTATGTTCAGATGCAGTGTTTCCGATGCTCCGTTGTCCAGTTTTATTCCTCTGACATGGTGTTTTTAATGTTTTCCTGTGGTTGTTCGATCCTTCTAAACGGTTCCTCACTCTGGTGTCTTTGGCGTTCAACGTCTGGAACCGAAGGAGAAACAAAGGCTGTTCTTTAAAACCTGAAATAGAATCTGCATTTGAAACCAGCCCTGTGTTACAACATACAGCCTCTGTTCTACTGCACATGGAAACAAACACACACACACACACACACACACACGCACACACACTGCCTCTAGAATCCAGTAAAGTGAATCATTTGACGCAAAATAATCAGGTTTCACTCTGACATCGTCCTGTTTGTGAGAAGATCCACATAATGGACCTGATGGGACCTGATCCTGGGCTGTAATCATTACACCTCCATGTCTCTGTTCACACATGGACCAACATGTGTCCACGTCCACAGATAAGAATCTGAACCAAACACCTGAAACATATGAAACATTCTGTAACATAATCTACAGATTAAATCTAAAGGTGGACATTTGTGTCAGATGTTGGTGGACGGGGGAGTTCACTACAGTGAAATATGTGTCACAGCGGGACACAAAGGGTCTGTCCTCGGCCTGGATGGATGATCCTTCAGGGAGCCCTGGTTCTGGTTCTGGTTCTGGTCCGATCCACAGCTGCTCAACAGACATGTGGGTTTCACCTTCCAGTCTCCATTGTCTGAACGCCACATTCACCGACCAGGAGTCAGACATGTTGAGTTTCTAGTTAAATGAATAACACACCACCAGACAAACTGAAGAGTCCAAGAGGTTTAATTCATTTTGAAAGAAAATGAATGTTTACAATCAGGAGAAATGATCTACACAACCATTAACCCTCAAAGACGCACAACTGTGTTTTCTCTATTTAACTTTTAAGTGATTTGTATCAATTTATTATAACGTTATCCTCTGTATTTTAAGTTTTTTCTGTGTAAATCCTGTATTTTCTATATTTAATTCACTGATCCTGTGGATGTTCATTAAAACTGAGTAAATTTAAAGGTTATTATATCAAAACGGAGAATACTGAACAAAAAGTGTCTTTTTCAGTCCAATCTCTCATTAACTGAACATAAACCCAGTGTGTCCATTCACTGTCACTGATCCAACTCCATGGGTTTTTCTGGTGAATCAATGTTGAAGATGACAGTGTTTCCACGGTAACTACGGATCCTCTGAACATCCCAATGGGTCATATCTGATGACCATGAAAAGATGAAGAACTGTATTTTACACCAATTATTGACATGGATTGATAGGATTAGTGGATCAATAGGTATTAACCAGTTTAGATCATAGATGGTTTAGGTTAAAGGTGGACGTTCTTTTAACAAAAGATAAAGTGATTTGAATTCTTCCACTAAAGTTCCAGTGTGTAAATGCATAAATGTAATTTTAGTGTATAATCAAACATAAATGAGAATTGTTTTGTTTATCTGCAGTTCCTTCTTCTTGTCCAAATTAATTTTTACCACCCAGCCACAGTTAATATCCCTAAATTTAAGTCCAGAACTCTCTGTTGCCAGTCAAAGTGATGGCGATGACACTGTATTCAGTTCTGCATTTTCACGACTGTATGTCACTGAACATCACACGTTCACATGACACTGACACCAGCGTTCACTCTGTCATGACCCATTGGTTTCTGTTTTACATACAGATGTTTGTTTTCGCTCAAACACCTTTTTTTTCATCCAGATCCTGCAGTGATTCACGGTTACATCATTTGTTGATCTACGTGGACGTGCGTCATCAGGTCAGGGTTTACAGCGGCGCCCTCTTCAGATCCGACACTTCAGTATCTGAGTGATTTTAACCATTTCATCTGTGTCTCATTGGTCAATTTGATTACATGACTCTCTAGTGGAACAGAAGTGATTATGAGAAGAAGCTGGAGTTGGAAGTGTAGACAGTGACGACAGAATCAGACTCAGCCGTCAGTGTTCAACCCTTTACCCCCGAGCCCTGATTCCAGGTAAAGGTGCTGCTTTGAATCTGCATCTGTTTCAGGTTCATTAAAGCTGCTGTGAGTATGTGTTTGTGTTCCTTTTCTTCAGTGGTTTTGCTTTACATTGTATTTTAGGGTCAAAACAGGTGAAATAACAGAAAACTACAAAAAGAGGAATTGAAGTTTGACAGGTTTGGACTAAATAAGGCACTAGAATGTACATCAATAAGAGATTTAGGATGTTGAACATCAACTGCGAACTGGAACAAACTGAACAACAACAAGGATTTGAATTTGGGCCCAGTAGTTTTAGTTTTGGGCACTTTTTTTTTTTTTTTTTCTAAATCAGTCCAGCTGCTTTTTGACAACTGGTTGAACTCCATAAAGCAGGTACACAGTCAAAACTCAGTAAAAATACTGTAAAAAATGTAAAAAAAATTAAGAGAAATTGCCACAACACTGGAAACAACAGGAAAAACAAAAAACCACAAGGAAAACAGTGTAAAAAAAAAAAAAAAAGCCCAAACAGTCTATTTTTTATAGTGAGTCGGTCTCACTCACTGTTCTGTGTTTTACCCCCATTCCACAGGCGGTGGGGGGTGCACTGAGCATGCTCAGATGTCTATGGAAAGAACAAGGTCTATTCTATCACAGCACAACTGGAAACGTAACTATTGAGGAAACAGTTGAATTCATATGACTATTTAAAATGAATACATTTAGAATGCTCCCCACAGACACGTCATGGGTTACCCAACAGATCATGACGTGTTTAATGTGTTCACCTCATCCTGTTGTTGTGTTCGGGTTCAGTTCGATTAGTTCTGATGCGTCTTCCTGCTGTAAACCTCCTCCGTTGGACGTCATGGTCTGTGTGTGTGTTGTTTGAAGGTGTGTGTATTCTGGTTCTAAAATTACCTCCAGACGGACGTGGATATCTCCGACTGCGATAAGCAGCTGCGACTCCATTCCAACATGTGATTAGCAGAAGTGGAAACTGCCAAGATGTGGGCGTGTGTTTGCGTTTGCATCCACGCCGGGTCTCGTGAGCTCATTCTCCAGTGGAAACACTTGGTCCGTGACCCGGTCCAGGTCCAGATCAGAGGGAGAACACGGACGCAACTCACTACATGTTCACAGTGTGTCTGTCTGTTGTGTTCATGCTCAATGAGATTCCACAGCATCAATCACAGCAGATCAGTCCCATCAGTGACGTTGCCATGGAAACATGCTCTGAGCTGTGATTGATTGCAGGTTGTGAATAAACATTAATACAATAAAACATGGCAGAGTGACACTTGTATTGGTTCTGTTTGACGAGTTCTGGACAGGAAACAAACACACAAACACACGCCCATCGTAGCATCTGGGCTGAATTTCACACGTCAACAACACTGGGAAGCGCTTCGCTGGCGCCGGCCAGCGCCACGTGGCCTTCACTGTGTGTTTTGGACGGCGTGTGTCCCATTGGACCGGCAATTCTGCGCTTGTTCCTGGTTGGTCTGCGGTGCCGGCATTCAATGCCAGGGACCAGATCTGGCACCAGAGATGCAGACCAAGCTCTACGTGGGGGGTTGAAGTGCATTATGGGACTGTTTATGTCAGCACTGCCAGATGTACCACACACTGACACAACAGGATTAACGGTGTGGTACCTGGAGTGCACACCTGGAGGATCATATTTACATGAAAAAACAGGACATGTTTAGGTGGAAAAACAGGACACGTTTAGGTGGAAAAACAGGACACGTTTAGGTGAAAAACAGGACATGTTTAGGTG